>NAGG01000104.1:0-90405 GCA_003031705.1 Calonectria naviculata
GTCTTGGGGGCGGGCCCAGCCTGCCGAGAACTGCTTCCCGTTTGGCGACGAGGAGGTGTTCCGTCTGTGGATAGGCTGCCACCTCGGGCATTGGTCTGAAAACCATCCCCGATACTCTGGACCAATTTTTTGCCCTCCCTCTTCTTCTGCTTGTATTTCCGACTCAGCCGAATGTACAAATGGATGGACTCCTTCTCCTGAAGCAGGTCGAGTTTGCTCAAAAGTCGGACTGCTTGCAGTGGTTAGAAAAGAGACATGAACTCAAAATATATTGTACGTACTGGCATTGGCATGATCAGAGAAGTCGGGGACTTGGGCCTTGGCGAAGTTGATAAAAGCCTTGCTGAAAGGCTTCGCGTTTTGGAGCGGGTGGTGAGGGGAGTCTTCTTCTTGGTGAGAATGAGTGACTCAAAAAACTGATAGACGAGACTGAGTTCTTACTCTGCAAAGGAAGTATCAGGCTTCTTCCGGCAAGATCCGGACCAGTCGCCCAACATTCTTCATCTGTTCTTCGTCCAATTTCGAAAGAGGCCGAGGTTCCTCAATCGGGGGCTTCTTTGCCGTGATGCCCCTGAGGTCATCCAGCGTCTTCTGGTGCGATTGGGCCAACTCCAGATTTCTAGCTATGTGCTCTTTTGACTCCTCGGCGAGATTCGAGGATGCTTTGGCCGCCGTTGCAAGTTGGTCGGCAACGACAAAAAGAGCGTTTCGCTTGTTCTTGCTGGTTGTTGCCCGTGCCAGAACCTTCAAGTCCTTGAGCGGCTCTTTCATGAGGTCGATCACGAGACGGCTTCTGGGCTCCGGTCGTTTCTCGATGCAGGTGAGTTCGACAAGGTCCTCTTCGGCTCTCTTGATTTCATCCAGCCATTTCTCACGAATGACAGAACACCAAACCCAGAGTTTGTCCTTTATGTCTTCTGGCATGACCCGGATTCGGGCAGCCGGGATCTAGTTATCAATAGGTCCGATAAGTGACGCCTGATCATGACGCCGGGTTCCAAGGCGCTCAAACAGGTTTCCGGAGGCATCCAAAGCTTCTTTTCGAGTGAATGTGACCTCAATTTCCATCATGGCCATCTCTGGTGATGGACTTCTGGGTCTCGGGGCATCGGACTGACAGTCGCGAATGTCCACCATGGTCTGTACCTCATTGGGACATCTCGGTGGGAACGTAACAAGAGCACATCCACCAGCAGCCGGTGAGGTCTTGAGAAACGCCGGTCCATTGGGAGATTCCTTCCATTCAATCTTGAACATCTGCTTCTTGAGGGCAGGATATGTCTCGATGGCGACATCCAAAAAGCTCCACAGATTCAACCAACGCATGGTTTCTGAAGCTTTGTCCTTCTCGCCTCCCAGAACATGCCGGATGTTCTTGGCCACGGATGTTCTTAGCCACGGAGGCCGCGACAACAGTTGGAGCGCAGAGCATCCATTGACCCCCGTGAGCTTTCTCAAACGACAGCAGGTTGTTAATGTCGATGGTCAGCTGCTTATGCCCTCCCCAACCCGAAAAGGTTTTTGCGGAGAGGACATTAGTGGCTGTCACCTTCTCAAAGCAAGCGTCCCAGCAGCTCATGTGCTTTGCAGAAAAAGATCCCGCAAGCTTGAATATCTCGTCAATCATACGACCGTTGATTACTCGGACAGTTGCTGCGTTGACTTTACTGAGCTCAAACGAGGAAAGATTGGCTTCAGTCAGCATTCCCATCACTAAGTGGGAATTCCTCACAGCTTTCTCTAGACTGGATGATCATACTTTACGATGATGTCTGGAGAAGCGAGTTCCGCGTTGGTGGATATGGCCAAAAGTTCGATGTCCTCTTGCTTCTTGTCCCTTGAGGTCGAAAGAGGTTCTGGTTCGGCCTCTTTATGACGGGGCTGGTGAGGCAGTGGTGAGATCGTGCCGGCCATGGCCTTTGGCGGTCATCGGCTTGCCCAGCGTCGACATGTGTCGGGTTCCGTCCTCGCTCTACCGGTTGTCAGCAAGTTCATCGCACCATAATCGTCAGTGTTCATACCTATTACGGCATCATGAGCTGGTGGGAAAAATGCAAGGTAAACACGCAGTCGACCAGTCCCTGTGCCACCCGTTAGTAAGTCCATCGTACTCTCCCATGATCATCGCCCGTACCTTTGAGATGTCGGAATAATCCATGACAGTTCAACGTGTCGGTAGGACCCTGAACAGTTGGTAAAGCAAGCCAGTCGTGACCCCGCTGCTGTCGATACTGCCTCTCGCGGTGGCGGAAGTGAGAGTGTTGGGCGGGTCTGCGATGTTCTCAGGTATCGGCGCCCTCTCAGTTTGGCAGGGAAATGTGAGTTTCGCCACTGAATGAATGGACATCCAAAATGACCACTTCGGCACCATGGCCCGAGGCACAAGGTGGTCGTGGAAGACGTGTCTTTGGGCGGGAAGTCGAAGGTGGAAGGAGGAATTTATGCTCGAGCGGTGAGAAAGGTGAAATTGCAGCAAACATTTTGGATTTCGGAGTGAATCATGCCTCACCAAACGCGCTGGGATTCTCACGCAAACCGACTGGGCGGGGGAGCAAACTTGTGAGAGCAGAGGTGCGGGTTTGTTGCTTGCACATGTCATCACGTTCCAATCTGTTCGCGTAAATCTTCCTTAATAAGCTAGGATTGTTTGGCAAGCGAACTTTTGCTCTGTATGTAACCAGCAGCAACAAGCGAACCCATCATCTGACATCAACCGGGCATCTCTTGATTGTGTGTTTGCATGCGGCGAGGTGCAGCGGACAGGTGACCCTCCGTACCTCGGGCAGTGAATCATCCGGCAAAATTCTGGCTGAACCAGCCGTGTGCGTGACAATGTTCAGCCAAAGACGCGGCGTGGCGGCACCTTCTCGCTGTTGGTGCGTCCGCCGCTGGCTGACCTCACCCGCTTGAGCGATTGAATTGACCTTGGCACGAAATGTGCCCGAGCTCAATACGTGTCCAAACTTCAAACATGTTAAGATTTCATTGACATTTTTTGCATGCTACGATATTGAACACGATATCTGGGACTTGGCACCTCGCTTGCTCGTCATCAAATTCCAGCATCCGATGTAATGCAACAATCATCATTCCGCGTTTCCATCTCGGAAACATAATCCGCAGCGACCAGGGCTCAACTCCCAGCATCAGATTTTTTTTGCGCGTCGAAGCGAGTTCTAGACTAATTTACTTGGTTATTTTATCTTCTTTCTTTGTTTTGCCATCGGCTCAATGATCCGGGAGGGGGATTCCGAAGTGGAATTCCGGGTGGAGGTGGAGGAGGGGCCGGATCCAAGGGAAAGATGCTACGCTCCCTCCGGACACTGGGTCACACCAGTAAAATGATGCGCCAAAAATCCAACAACGCTTTGCCGTAGGCCACCCGCTAATTAGAATACATATAAATAAAATAAATCAGCACAAATAATAAAATTAGTGTTTAATTATAATGCTAGTATTATGTTAGTATTATGAATTATTTTAGGCCTTATATTTAAAAATGGATAGGTGCTTGCAATTGAGAAGTGACACTGACTTCGTCAGACCATTGGCATCACCTAATTAACATGCCCTCATCACCAGATAAACAAAAAAATTGACGGGAAATGATTAATGTGTAAGAATAGAATGTGACGAAACAGCAAAGCGCGAATTTCCCTTTGTTTTACCTCTTGGATAACTGAACTGTCAGAAAACTTCCCCTTTGTTGGCTTGTGACCTTACGCTAGCTAAAAGTTGAACCGGCTTGAACAGACTCATAGTGAGAACAAAACATTGAATGAAACTGAATCATGCTGGATGGAAAGTTTCATGTCGGCCATTGCATGTGGTGGCATATCTTGTGAGAACACAAAAACTCGACTAGCAAATGCTGCCCAACCCAATTCTTGAAATGAATCATTCTTTTAAAACCGATCCATAGGAATTACTATAAAAGGCCCCCTTCATCCCCTCAACTGAATTCCTTCTCCCTCATCCTCAAGCTTACAACACGTTACAGATGGACCTGGAAGAGGCTGACATCCCCAACCACGACGATTCCCTCTTGGGATTGTCTTGGTTACTCTCAGCGGTTTCTTCTTGGAATCGCTTTGAACAGGACGCCTCTTGCGCAGACATTCTTTATGAACCAACTTCACCATCACCACTTCCTTGCGCAATCATTTGACCTTTTCCTGCTGCGACAAAATTGAACGCACCAGCCTCACTAAGTGCGTGCCACAGTAGCTCGAGGGTGATATACGAGAATGCATGATATTCGAATTGATGAAGACGGCTTGGCATCACCCTTTCAACAGCTATGTGTGGGTATGCATCCGAGAAATCTGGGGGCATAAGTTTGACTACTACGACAAGCGGCGCTTCCTGATGGCACACATCATGTCGCTATTCAACAAGGTCATGCTTGCTATCGAACCAACCGACGGGGCATCCTGGAAGGAGCAGCAGAACTGCTATTCGACCCGTTGATGTTTGCATAAATGGTCTAAATTTTCGACTCTCGCAATACTGGGGTTTCCCATTCAGCAGGATGTCGACATCCATATATGTCGCTGGAGTGGAGGGTGTCCTTGAATCAGCTGGCATATCTCCGCCCGACACCCAGCAGGGCGAATGTCCCGTTTCCGAATCTATCCCCAGGCCTCCGAATAGCCGCGAAGATCACGAATAGAATTTGGAACTATGATACGAATTAGAAACACAATGCCAACTTTCACATCATTCAAGCACAGCGGGTATCGACCAATCTACTCCGGGCCATCAACATAATTTTGAATTATCAACTGACCTGTGTGAAATTCCTTCTGAGGATAAATTCAAGGGTCCGACCAGAGGCGTGACCAAATCTGCGATTCGCATACTGTTCATCGAAAGCATCCAATCGTCACTATGTGGCCGCTTCCTGAAACATTAAAGAATGGTTCCAGCAATTATTGTGTCTATTTGCTAGCTCCCCTTAAAGATGGTACCGAGGCAATATCCCACCATCTGATGTCGAGCAATGAAACCATGCGTTGGAAGAAGAGAATTCACGGTGTCCTAAAAACCAATTTCGCGAAGGGATTCAATGTCAAAGACCACTACATGCGTGAAACATATCAAGTGGGGGCTAAACTCATTGCGCAAGATAGCAGCTACAATATCAAGCTGAACTTCGCTGTACAAGAGCCTGGATATGGTCATATAGGCCCAGGTACAAATTTGGAACAAGCGCGTTTCACCAGCAGACTGTGGCTCGACTTTGCTAAGGCTTAATGCTGCCTCTTTGGATACATGATGAAAAATGACACAATATTCTGCCTTCCGCCAAATGCAATCTGACAAAAGCGACTCCTTCTTGATTAGAGGTGTATTCAAATCATTCGGGTTTGAATCCATCTTTAATCGGGAAGGGGACGGTTTCGCCAGATGGCGTCTGGAGGCTCAAGAATTTGGGGCTAAAAGATCTGGCAGTTACCGGAATATAAAACTGCTTCATTCTCAGTCTGGAGCATAGCGGTTGTCAATTTTCTGGAGATCCATAAACCCTACGACTACCCGCATACCCCGCCTTGTATGAACCTACCGAGAGCAAACCGATCTCAGGTAATATTAATAGTTTAGTCCGTTAGAAATATATTAAATGATTTACTTTAGAGTCCCAATCGGTTTCTATTAAGTTGGCAACATAGTTTCATTAACTGCATTTTGAATAAATGTATCCCTAAGAACGCATCATTTCAACCCACAACGAGCCAGCATATTCGTCTGTCCAATCCAAATGCGAATCCTCTTGCCATAAATGTACAAGAGAATAGTAGTCAAGTGAATGAGGACGTTGATACTAGCAATTACCATAAAGACAACGAGCATCCCATTTGCATCAATCCAGCTGTTAATCACCCAGGTCCAGATCCACGCCATAAGGGATTTTAGTGAAGCAACAGCAACCATCAATTCAACAGAGAGCTTGAAATAAATTAGCATTGACCATCGTGTTGATATTCCCGAAACATACCTCGTGATGGCAGTCCAAAGCATAGCTCATAGACAGAGACACTCCGATCTGAGCACCGGCAGAAAGAACACCGTAACCAACGACAGGGCCTGCCCAATGCGTCTTATAATGATACGTCAGGCCGGACATTAGCGCACCGAGAAACGTCAGCATAGTGGCTAGAACACACACGGGCAGGCGCATCTCAGGCTCCCTAATGCCATTGTTCTTCTTGGTGAAGTAATTGGCAACTGTGTCAGAAACGGACCCACACAGCCAAGATCCAACCAAAGAACCAACAAAGGGCGATAGGAAAACAAGACCCTGTGCTTGCGAGTCAAAGCCGTACTGCGACGCAAAAAGTTGGGCCACAGTCGCTCCGAGGATCACATTCCACCCGAGGGAAGCGCCGTATACAAAACACGCCCAAACCACGGTAGGATATGTGAGGAGAACAAAAGGTCGCAAGAAGACCTTTTTGAAGCTTACATCGGGATCTGGTTTCTCCCAGAACACAAGACTGCGCAAGAATCCCCGTTTTTCGATGACTAGCGAAGCGCTCGCGATGCTTTCGTCACCGGTATTTTTGTTGCCACCAGCACTAGTGTTGATACGCTCGATGCATTCCACGTCAACTTTTGTCTCATAATCTTCCTCGGTAGATAGCATATTTGTCTGAGGGCGAGGTCCGGTGAACTTTGTTTCGGGCATGAAGAAGAACATGGTGATGCAGCTTAGGCCGATGAACATGGCGACGATGAAAAAGGCCCAGTCCATGCCATAGCGTTGGATTATGAGAGCAGAGAACTGTGAAGTCTTAGTGGAAGGCACTTGATCATAGTTTCAGAACCATCACCTACCAGTGGACCAAGCTCGTTGCCACCGAGCACGAAGAGTCCGTACAATGACACTTTCTCACCGCGATTGTGAAGAAAGAAGATGTCGGCGATTGTTGTTGGTACTATAGATTCGATAGGTGCTTCGAAGAACCCGAGAAACGCTCGACCGAGAATGAAGGGTGTGTACGTCGCGTTGGATGCGAGACCGAGCCACACACAGGCAACGCCCATGAGCACGTTCGACAAGAGATAGACAGGTCTTCGCCCCAACTTCAAGGCTAAAGGCCTGGTAAAACGAACGTCAGCGTGGAAATCATACTAGCAGCTCGCGAGACTCACATCCAAAAGATGTTGCCCACACCCTGGCAGATCAACGTCGCACCGTTGGCATATGTGAGTTTTTGAAGAGATTCTCCGAACTTTTCAGAGAGCGGGAGCATGCCGGCGGCCATGATTGGCCCCGTAACGCTCCCCAAAAACGCGTACGCGATTGCATTGAGAAACGTGCCCCATTTCTTTGCCAAAGACCAACGCAGGGGGTCATTAGGGTCGTTTGTTGACGGCTGCGGAACGAGCAAGATGTGATTCTCGCCTCCCTGGATAAATTGGAGATCAGCGGTTCCCGGATAGTCCTTGACATTTCCGAAGAGAAGCTCAGTCCCTGGGGCTCGCTGTGACTGGACTGCGGAGATGGTCTCAGCAGTAGGACCTCCTTCATTTGCCATATTGGGTTGGGTGTGAGGATGGGAGATTGGGTGATGGGCGAGGGCCTTTCGATACGACTTCATGTCAGCCTTCTGGGGGACCATCTTATATGCCAAGGAGTTCATGTGCAATAGTGGCAAGCTACCCCACACTCCCTGATGCGAGGATGTGATGAATATCTGGGGTAAGATCGGAATGTGGAGACTGGAGTGCATTTACGTCATATGAGTGGTCATCTCCACGATCTTGAGACAGTGACAGATACAGCTCCACGGGGAGGCATTACCAATCAAGATGCGCAAAGCGGAAGATTGCTTTAGTTTAGGCATGGCTTGGTGTTGTCGTTAGCCTGCGAGCTAGCTTGGGAGTGAGCCACCAATCGGGGGCGTCTGCCCGGAACCGTACCGACGGTAAGATGAAAGCCAGGGGTCGTAATTACGGATCGGAATCTATTCAACCAAAGAGAAATAATGGTTAAATAAACAATGTATTGTCGCTCTGAAAATGAACAAGTTACGTCTCTTTCATCTCAAAGATTGCCAGTATCCGACCACGCGGTCCAGTCCTCAAAATTAAGAAAATCGAATACAAGGCTCGTATCCATGAGACCTGCAAAGGGATCGCTCCCTTGCAGATCCAATTCGCTCCGTGCCCCATCTCCCAGCACTCCCGGGGTCGAATTCGCAAGATAGCTTAGCAATGCTGCTTCATTGTAGATGTCGGATCCACTGTTTAGCTCGGTTTGCTCAGTTCTGTCGCCATGTGACCTCGCAATCGATAACACCTCCTTTATGATGTCCGTGCATCTGCGGGCTACTGCAAGGCGTCTCATTGATGAGAATATTTCTAAACTTTTTTCTATATCCCCCACGAGAGTCTCCGCTGTCGCGGGGTTGATGTTGGAAAGAATCACGTAGAGTAGAACCATGCTTGCATCAAGCACATAGGTACAATTGTACCACCTAAGCGTAATGGTTAGCAGATTACTCTTTCACATATAATGATACAGCTTACCAAGTACGGAAATATGGACGGTACAAGTATGCATTGTGGACGAATCGGATTGTTTCGCTTGCCGCTTCAATGCATGGTTGTGTATGGGCTGTAGAGTGAGCCCGATGCGACTCAGCAGCAGCTGATATTAGAAAAGGCCTATGTATTAGAACCCTTGCATTCAAGTATCCTACAGGATATTAGTAGAGTAATAACAATAGAAAAGAGCGACTGACGAAGCTTGAGGACTATTTTCTGCTTCGTTACCAACTCCGCTTCATCTAATGAAGACTTTTCTAAGCTCAAAGGGTCTGGTAATTGAGACTTCCATGAGGAAAGGCGCTCATCGAGAATAAATGACCGTTTGGACTTCTGAATCAGGGTTGCCATCTCGTCCGGTAGATTTGCGTTGGCCGAAATTTCCATTAGTATTTCGGCTAGATCAACCATGCAATTAATAAGATAAAGGGACGGGCCAGGCTGGACCTATAAAAATGAGCGAATGCCTCGAATCTAATATGTAGGCAACATACAGGAAGATGAGGAAACGGGATTCGATAATGCTTGGGCTCTCTCAAAAACGACTGGCGACCAGCCGACGAACACATTTCACTGAGTTAAGCCTGTGAGCGCTAGAGGGAATAATGTATGAGACTGCGACCTACACTTCAAACGAATAAAGACTCCTGTGGAGGTTAGACAAGAAACTTTAGATACGAATTTGGCGTACATACCACCAGAGGCGACTTTCTAGACTTGTTTCCGAGTGAAGGTTCGTCGGGATTCCAATCGCCAACGCAGTACGGAGGGCCATGCCTGCATACATGTAGCAACTGTGGGGCTTTAGGGCATTTTGGCAGAAGACGGCCTAAAACACATGATGAGCATCAGATCAAAGACTTGTAGGGCGGACCAACCATTAGGAAAGTGGTTTGTGCAGTTTCCAACGAACTGGACTCGAATGAATCCCCAATATAGAACTTTGCCCGCTCGAAGAAGAGTTGAGCGGCTCTTATAGGAAGATAGGTATTTTTGCTAGTGGCCTTTCCATCTTGGCGGTGTGCTTGATCTAGGAATTCAGATACACCATCCCACATGGTCAAGGAAGCATCTTCCGCTGTGATGGCGCCAATAGCAAGCACGATATTGTACAGCGCAATGAATCTTGTTCGAGCTCGTACGCGGGGTGTCGACATATCGAGGTTAGTTGAGTCTCTCGTCCATATCTCCCTCTCGCACTGGTTGAGAAACAAAGCTTGATCTAAGATTGGATGGATACAATGTAAGTTAGTAAAGTATAACCGCGTGCATTCACGTTCAAGCTCTACCCCGCATGATGGTCTGAGTATACGAGGGCTTGAAACAGACCCTGCTGTTGGTGTTGAAGAGCGTACATGTTCCGCCAGCGGTAGTTGGGGGCTAGTCGATGAGAGACTGGTGCTCTGGGTCTCTTGAGCTCCAGAAATCGAGTAGTCTGAGCTATGAAGGAGATTGACAACGGAATCTCCGTCCGTCACTGGCGCTGATTCTGTGCCTTGGTTCTCCAGCCCTGTTTGTCGCAATGACCGACGTTTGGCTCTGGATTGAAGTCGGGAAAGAAAGTAAAAGGTGCCGGTATTGCCATAGAACTCCGCACCTTCTGTATGCTGATTGATACCTTCTAGTCCTTCCGGCTCGTGCTCTGCTGGACGGCTCAATTCTGAACGCTCACGTGCTGACGTAGTTGGGGCTGCTGATGCTGGAACTGATGCTGGTGCCAATACTGGTGCCGATACATTGTGCAAGCTCTCTGGAGATGCCAGGGTGACTGGTCTATTACTATTTACTTCAGTGGCATGTGAACATTGTTGTTTGTCATGTACTGTGACTGGAATGAAGCAACTAGCTGAGGGTTAGTGGCAACTGGTTGCAGCGTTCCATGTCACTTACCGATCGTGCCGGGCGCAACCTTGTGGCTCACTACGACCCACATATAGAACTGGCAGACGGGTTTTAAATGAGCACTCAAACGAGGCCTCTGGGCAAAATGTTATTATGCGGATAAAAGGTAAGGAGACCTAAACTCACGAACGCAGCTAGTGCATGGGTGTTGTCCATCGCACTGCCAAGTACAACAATGTCAGAAAAAAAAGCGGGAACAATTTCCAAATCAAGATTTTAAGGAGATGGTACCTTGACTTTACGAGTTCGACAGGAGTCACAAGCAACAGCAGCTCTAGGCCGCCGCCTCCGCTTTTGGTTGCCCACCGGAACATCCGCGGAGCCTGTCGTGCGTGGGGAGCTGGTTGACATTATTTAAGAAGTGATGAGGGGAGATGCTATGATCATCCCGAAACAAATGGTATTCTTGTAGACCTAGAACTTGTGTTGATTTGTTATTGGCAAAGAAAGGATGATAATGACAAAGCTGCACCTACGGGGGTATCTTTGCGGGGCTACCAAACACGCCAGCTTATGAGGGGGAACGGCTGAGCGTTAATCCGGGGGCAACAGGTACAGAATCTGGATCCTGCCATTGCACGATAGTCGATTTTTATTCTTCCTTTTACAGTTTTTCTAATGCTCTCAAGTTACTAATTGCCAGTAGCCTAGATTAACACAGACCAACTTTCTGGCCTTCAATTTATCCTGCATTGGCGCGAAGCCATTCATGAAATATCAACATGCACGCACAACTTGAGCTTTTAAACATCCGACGAGGTCCATCAATCAGTCGCTCCGAAAGGCTCGCGTAACTGCTGGGCTGAAGACAACATGGCCTTGTACCGTTGCCAAACTAACTAGTCTTGTATATGCTTCGACCCTAAGCGTGAATATTGTTACAGAACCTCCTCAATCTCCAGTGTGATCTCATATGGGGCGGACCAAAGGGCTGCAAAAAACAAATGTGAGTGAACATGTCGGGATTTCCGGGTTGGCAGATTTGTCTGGCTTCTGGATAAGCCAATCGGAACGCGATTGTCGGTATACTGTCCCACTCATTACCGAGATGAAGCTATTCATTGGTCTACGGGAACCAAGCCGGTGGGGTCACGACGCTAAGCTGCCGAGTAGTCATCTCAGGACAACGGGTGCTGTGAATCTGGGGAGGCGATTCATCAGCTTTTGTTCATCTCGGAATAAATATCTTGAATTGCCATATCAGATAGTAGTCAGAATATGCGAGGAGAAGGATTGACTGGACTACAAAATTCCATAACACCCATTCCATTCGCATCATACATCGCCCTCACGAAGCCAACAATATTCTGGGGGTCCTCCAAAGCTCTTTAATGCATCAAAAATACCAATAAAAGCTCGCAAGGTAATAAAAAAGTCCTTGATATTAAGTGCCTAGAAGGAAAAGCAGTTGTGAGTTAACTAAGATGGCGGATGTAAACCAGAGCCGAAACCGAGGCAATGGGTGAGGTCCCCTTTGCTGGTTGCAGAGTGGCCGGAGATTCCCCTTGTGGGCGCCTCAGTCACGAAATTGTCAGCAATTTTCACTAAGCAGGGAGCGAGCCGAAGTCGCTGCCACGGTAGACATCTAGTCCGGAATGGAAAGACGCAGCCGTCGTTATACACATTGGGTTTTGCGGGTTATAATGGGAATTGATGGATGGGTCGTAGGCTACGTTTCCTTTTCCGTAGAGCCTGAAGAGATGTTACCAGCATAGTGAACTTTGTCCACAGGAACTAGCACGCTGACTGTGTGGACGGGCAAAAGCACCGCCCCCTGTAGAAAGACATACCATAAATACTTTGACTATGGAGCAACAAAAATGGGTGATTATCCACCGTAGATTATGATTTGCCGAACTTACCTCCGTATATCTGAGCTCTGTATAGTAGCAAAACGCTATTCCCATTTCAGTTTTCAAGAGCCGACAGCGGATCGCTTCTCCGTTAAACGATGCACTAATTGGTATGGCACGGATGATGTGCTTCTGATTGTACTGGAGACCTTGGCAAACAAGGGGTGGACTACTAGCTTGGGGCTTCTTACGATTGCTTTTGCAGAAACGCCTTCTAATGACATCCAGGAGCAATACAGTTACATCAATTCACGAATAACAGGGTGACATCCTCGTCTTTCGCCTCGGCAGCCAAGCCTGATGGTTGCTTCTAATCTGCATTAATAATGATGCTTCTGTTAATCACTGGGTCCCCATGACTTCAAGACCCAAACATGGTAGTCTAGAATGCTGCCACTGGGGGTTAGCCTGCTCGAGCCGGAGCTGGCAGGTCAAATAGTAGAATGATCGCGAGAAATAAAACCCTCAAAGAACATATGCGACGCTAGTTCAAACCTGGAAGTCATAGCCTACGCTCCGGATCCATGGTGGTATCACCAGCACCGACGCCCGTTTCCATGACGCCAAGGTACCAGAAACTTGGAGAACCTAGCGCATATTTCTCCAAAATACTGTAGGCCGATGGGGTTCTTTCTACGTCAAGTAGAAGACTGGGAACACAGCTTGACCAGAATAGGATGAAACCGATTGTGAGAAGTAGCTACGACGTAGGATGCCATAGTTTGGGAATGAACGTGCGTGGGTATGCTTGCATTGGCGTGAATGACTGAGAAAAGGTCAAAGCAAGGCACAGGACATCGACTATGCAGGAGGGTGCGTGGCACACTCCCCAAAAGCACAATATGAGCCTTTCCTATTCCGAATTACTTAGTTCTGTTATTCTAAACTCATAATGATGGCAGAAATTGCCGGCTCGGTCAAAATCGACACCAGGAACGGTATACAAGAAAGCTACGAGTACGACAAAGTTGATTGTAGCTCACGCGTATTCCGACTGCGTTTCACTGTAGACTAGTCGAAAAAAAAGGCTCTGACAACAGGTCATTATGAGCATCATCATATTACCCATGCATAGTTCGATGAAATGTTCCCTTGATTTGGGCGCCCTCTGTGAACCACTTTCTCCCAACATGATCTCACTTGCCCCGCACCTTGGTAAGCCTTGTCAAAACTAACTTCATCAGGTTTAGTTTTCCATGTTAGCACAACCTCGTTACTTTGGCAAGTCAAGGAAAGGGCCAGTCACTCACAGCGCTACGGTATCGGCGCTGGCCATCGATGTGATTCTCCGCATTCAAGAGGTAGGGCTCTCCTGACATACCCCACGGATTGCCCCTCCTCATTCCCCGAACCCCGCCAAATGACATCCTCCCACTAGCTCACTAGTAGGTAGTTTTACTAGACGCTTATTTTTTAACCGTTCGCGTGTCCCAGTTGTACACATCAGAAATGTATATAAAGCTGTTTTATGTTCAGCCAAATTGCAGGATGCGTTCGTCCATCCCTCACTGCTCTTTGGAAGCGTCTGCAAGGATTTGGAAGCGACAAACCCAATTCCATTAGCAAACATGCCTTTCCTTTCCCAACTCCTAGGTCTCTTCCTCTTTGTCGGTGCCTTTGTCAGCTCGGCTACCTCTCCAAAGCCCATCATTATCGATACGGACATAATGGGCGACGTGGATGATGTCGGAGCTCTTGCCGTCGCCCATGTGCTCCATAACTGCGGCGTGGCCGATATTCGCGCCGTTGTGGTTGATACCGCCTCAAAATGGTCTGCCATTGCCGTGAGCTCTCTCAATACTTGGTATCACAATGGGCATATCCCCATCGGCATTTTGAGTCCTCTTACCAATGAGACCTATCTTGATGACTATTATGAGTACGTCGATACCTGTTTTGAAGAATTTTGACTGGTGCTGCTCTGATTTGTGTTTTGCAATGCTAACTTTCGCCCTCGCCTCTCCCAGTCATGGAGAGTACGCCTCAAAGCTAGCTTACCATTGGCCTCGGACATTGAACGACTCTAGCGAAGCCCCCGATGCTGTCGACGTCTATCGAAAGGTCTTGGCTGAAGCTGAAGACAACAGCATCACCATTATTTCCATCGGCTTCTTGACCAACATCGCGGATCTCCTTCGAAGCACCGGAGACAAGTATAGTAACCTCACAGGGAGCGATTTGGTTGCTTCCAAGGTCAAGGAGTTCGTCGTCATGGGCGGGAGGTATCCCGGCGGAAGGGAGTACAATTTCTACTATGTCGATCCCGCCAGCACCAAGTATGTCTTCGATACGTGGCCCTCCAATATACCCATCACCTACTCCGCTGAGGAGCTTGGCGAGAGCATCTGGAGCGGATACACGATGCCTGCCTCGTCTCCACCAAACTCTCCCGTTCTGGCCACCTACTTGTGGTATGTCGGACATGGTACTACTGTCCACAGGAGCTGGGACCCCGTGACGGTGCTCTACGGCATTCTCGGCATGGATGGTTGGAGTGGGCTTCAGCTCAGGAACCCTTTCGAGTTTGCAAACGAGAACGGATACAACAAAGTTTTCGAGAATGGCACCAATGTCTGGGTCAATGACAGCAGTGTGACAAATCAACGTTGGCTGCAGTTTGCTCCCGGGTTTACCAACGAGAGCATTTCTTCCACTTTGGATCGTTTCTACACGCATGATCCATTATCACTGTCCTGCTTCTGAGGATGGTCGAATATGGTCTGGGCCTCACCGCATAGACTATTATTTTCGCGACTCTTCACACTCCTTATTCAATGGCCCAGGTGCTTCAAAAGGGTGAATTCCAATTGGCTTTTATGTATTTCTTAAGTTAGCAACATAGTTAGTTCCATTACTTATACCTGTCCTTGAGGTGAATAGCCGGCCTGGATAAAGAGGAGGGTTAACATAACTGTATACTTACTTCCATACCGCCCATTCATCCATATCATAATCCTCGTGTCCAAGCCCCCATTCCTCCGAGGTCCTCGAAAGCTCATCAATACGCCCGATACATTGAGAAGAATAGTGAAAAAAGGGCAACTCAATGAAGTATAATTAATTGGAAGAGTGGGAATAATATGATCATTAAATAATTATGCGATGTTGTCACTTGTTCAATGATATGTTTTCAAAGTACCACATTTGCATTCTTTACCCTACAGGTCCACATGCTCAATGATCACCACGAGCTTCGATGCGAACTTCTAGTTAGTTCCATGTTGTCCAGTTCTTGAGCAATGTGGGTCGTAGTATCCAAACTCGACTACAGGTACTGATGTAGTCATGGTCGCGTCATGGTCGCGTCGCGTGGAGTGTGCACTTTGTATGATCCACAGTCCATTCAGATCACAACCTACAAAGTCATCTGGCTTACCGAAGCAGATGACAAGATCGCTCATCTTCCCTCAAGTCGCTGCTGGAGTTTCGTCAAAACGAAAAGCGCAGTCGCGTAGTGGAAAATGGCTGGATCATGCCAAATCGGCCCTTGATTGGTGTTTTGTCGCGCTTTGCCCCTTGACCAGCTTGATCCCTGGTGGGCTTGGTCAGCAGCATTGGCCAAATGGTGCCCAGCAGCCCCAATATTAGATTAAAGTAACGGACAAGGTTGAAAATTCCCCTGTGCATTTCGCGCCAACTTGCCCACATTCAGCAAGATGTGGAGACAACGTGCATGAAAGCTGAAAAGCCTTCAGCGAAGGATTGGACCTGCACACATGCAAGGCACAGCCACGCCGTCAGATCATTGTGACTTACGACCCCTGATTTTACCTTGCACAACAGTCTCATCTTCAAATGTGGTTTTTCGTTTTTCGAAAAAGTCTTCAGCGCAGAATATAGTGTCCAATTGCAAGCGCTGGGGCGGCTGCACACCATGCCTGCTCGACACAGCAGGTTGGGACCTCGCAGTCTGGACCCGACCACTGACTCTTGGCTTGAAGACGATCCACAGCGCCTACGAGATAATGCAGACACTGCACATATGCGAGAAAGCTCGATGCTGGACAAACCACAGATCTCATCGTTTTATAACCACGACGACGCAACTCAGTTACTTTATTCGTCTTCGGAGCGCACGCTGCCGCAACAGTCAGCACATGCCATTGGAAAAGACGCTCATGTCACCGAGGATTCGACAACAAATACAGAAAATGTACCACCCCAGCGAAAGCTGAAGCATAATTCCGTGCTGGGTCGCATCATTGCATTTCCCGTTGATCTTATTAGCTCCATCAAAGCCCACTTTAGAAAACTGAACCAGGATGAAGAACCAAAGGAGGTTTCCAGCAACGATAGAAGCTCCGCCCTTCTACACTTGGCTCTGTTCCACCTACCCGCTATCGCTATCACAATAGCACTGCTGGCCATGCATGCGTCCCAAGTCGTATGGAAAAACCCCCATCCTACGAATAACGAGCTGAATGGTCTTTTATTTGCCTCAAAGGCGCACGAATCCTTTATACTATTGTCTCTTGCCGATATCCTCCTTCACCGGATCCAGTACGGCCTACTTGGAGACGATGGAGTTGCGCTTGGCTTTCTCTCTTCTGTTTTCCAACTCGGCACGCCAGTGCAGTATCTCACAAGCTGGGAATTTTGGTCCGCATTGCTGAACCCTTCTGGTAATCGCCGGTTTCATGCACTCACCGGCACCACTGTCTTCCTTGTCACCCTGCTTGCCCTTGGATCCAGTCCGTTTTCTGCAATAGTCATGATTCCGCGCCAAGGCTGGTGGGAGCTGCGGGATGTTAGCATGCAAGGCTATTACGTCCCTGGCAACCCATACCATAAAATACTAGATACTAACACCGCAGTATCGGTTAAGCTATGTTCAAACTCAAGTGAGGATGTGGGTTTAAGATCTGACCCCTGCATCGACCGCGATGGAACATCAATGCTGGGACAATTTAAAGCTCTGAGAGAAGGCCTTCAAGCTGGCAGTTATCTGCTCAAAAACACGACATTTAGCATATCCCCCGACATGACGAAAAAGTACACAAATCTCATAAAACCACCAACTTCAGTGTGGTATAATGCCAATGGAGGAACCACCACTTTTGCATTATCCCCCATGAGATTTTTGAACTATGTACAAGTTATTGCCACGGGCCTTAGTCGCATAGAAGATCGCTTGTTGGTAAAATTCGAGCGGAACGGGCCAGACGAGGGGAAAAAGTTCAAACATCCCTTCGTAGCTGTCACATGCGCCGAATCGGAACCCAGGATAGCGCCCGCTGCATCAACGAAGTTTAAATTCCAAGATAGCTCTTTGAATTCCGATTTAAAGCTTGGAAATGGCATCATCTATCTCCCAGAAGATTCTAGAAAATCATTGCCAATCTTCCCAAACATCGGCGAGATTCGCGACAATGTTTCTTTACCAATAAGCACATCTATTATGTTTCCTAGAACAGTTCCAGATGTATATCCCAAGGCTGAACTTGTTCTCTGCCTGGTACAGGCGCGCTGGCTCGAGGCGGATGCGTGGCTGACTGGATTTCCAATATCTGACCTTCAGATTGGTATCAAGTATGCCACTATTGAGACTGACAAATATTTGCAAAACTCAACGTGGGGTGATGGAATCATTGATATCAAGAATGAATGGCTACAAGGCATTGGCATCAAAGACCAAAACTCTACTGGTGGATTCTTGAACCCAGCCTTCAATGAAGCCATGGCTTACTGCCACAATACCACTTATTCTACCCAATGCTACCAAGATTTGGTTTCTGCATCGCTAGTTGATGCATTGGCCCATACCAATGCCCCGGAAATATTTACCATCAGACCAGAATACGACACTAAAAAGCCGCCGCCAACTTCCAACGATACCGTCATTACACCAAAGTTTTATCACTTTTCGTACGCTTATGCATTCCAGAGCAGCATCACTCTGATAATGGCATTTTGCGTATTGCTTCTCCATGTTTGCCTAGCGCTCGCCCATGGCGCAATCATCATGTGCTCTCGACATCCATGGCGCGGCTTGAGCTGGGGAAGTTTCGGGCAGATGCTGGCTCTCGCGCTACAATCTCCAGAAGGGCTTAGTAACGTGGGAGGAGGCGTTGCAAGCTCTCAGACCTGGAAAAAGGTCATAACGGTTAGGGAAAACGGGGATAATGGAAAGTTGCACATGATTGTCGAGGAAATAAAAGGGCAAGAGCTGCGCCATGTGGAAAGCATAGAGATGCGTCCTGTAAGAGCCGGGGAAAAATACAGTTAGCCTTAAGAGAAGCAACACATGGGTGGCTTATAAACCACTCTTAGGAACGAAAATATTCTTTTTAAAACCATGCCCACTTTGAGTCACCGACAATAAAAGCTCAGCAATAATTGTTATTTTCAGGGTAGTTGTGACCTCGGATACACAGCAAGGGTCCCTATTTCATACGTTTGTATTAGGTTGATGAAAACGTAAAGATTCTGCCCGTAGCCCCATTGTCTGAAAAGGGCTGTTGATAAATTCGTTCAAGAATAAACAGTCATTTCCATCCAAACCCCCTTCGAAGGTTTCTAAAATGCTTCCAACATGCGACGAGCTGCCAGAAGCGTGCTCCAGCGTCGAGTCGGTTGGATGAGCGGCTGTGGCATCTGTCCTGACTGGTGCAATGCTTGGTAAATGAGTAAAGCTAGCCCGTTTAGCTGTGCTCTGCAAAGACTCGTTATACAGGGACGACCCAAAAATAGATTCTTCGTTGTTCATGAAAGCGCTTGACTCCTTCTCTGGTGACCAAAGGTCTAAGATTTCGAAAAACCCAGATATGTTAATTAATAGCCCGTCATCACTTTCGAGCAAAATAGATCGTGATAGTGTCACATCTGCTTCCAGGTCTCGTAGCTTTGTCACCTACACCAATATTAGTAAGATGATCATAAGATAGGACTGCCACACTGCCTACCATCCGTTTCGCATAGGGCGATTTCTCCTCCATAGAAGCAATAAATTCAACACACTTCTCAAGGTTCTGCGAACTTTTTTCATAGACATTTTTATCTTTGTGAATAGTTCGCTGAAGTTCTATGGTTGCAATGACTGCTGTGCAATAAATGGTAATTGGGTCCGAAGGAAAAAAGTTTCTCGATGACATCAGCTCAATGAAATGCATGCTCCATGATATGTGATTTGATATCTGGAAGGCAGTATTTTGGAGAAAAGCTTCGGAGACATTTTCAACACCACGGACTTGTAGTGTTAGGAGAAGAGGGTGGTTGATAATGCATATGATTGTGTGATACATCAAACGGCTCAGAAACCAAGGTGCCCAAAATGCGCGGGACTCTTCAAGCAGATATTTTGTAATTTTCGACATCTCAATGCTTCGATATCTCTGAGAAAGTGGTAATTTAGTACCCAACTCCATTAACGATGTCATTGTAACTGCATATTGGGATGTTGGGTTCCACGGAAAAACGCTCTTGTCCGACGACGCTCCACGAGTCTGGATGTAATTGAGCGCCAGTGACCAAGCCTGGCTTTCATGTATAATTGCTTCTAAAATCCCCATTGAGCCCTTTGAGAGACTCATGTCATGTTCCAGAGCCTTGGGCCTCGTGATGTCCCCAGATGGGGTGCTGGGACTGGCAGGGACCGGGGGCAGTTGTGAATCGAAACAACTCGAGAGAGGAGGTGCCTCACCGAACAACCTGCAAAGTAGAACAATACCCCAATAGCAGCGAATCCGCTCATTTCGAGATTGCTCGCTTATAAAGGTCCGAGGTTGCCGATGAAGTTGTGCTGACTGCGCAAGGGACGACGCAAGAGAACAAAGGGTTCGGCTTCTATCGTATCGGCCATCTGAGAGAGCAGAACGAGGGTAAGTAAGGCACACGAACACCCCATCACGATATTTCTTCACGCTCACCTTCGAATTCGACAAGAGATACCAGACATAAAGCTTGTAATGTCGACAATTCAACGCTGCAATTTGTCACTCGGCTCATGACGTGTTTGTATGCTGTGGTGGCGATTTCTTCAATGCTTGAGGACAAGGCTGTGACTTCCACATGATCACAAAAGCGCCACACCTTTGCAATTACACTGCATATGATTTCTGGCTCGCGATCCGGGAAGGTCTGAGCAAAATCCTCATGATGGAACAGAGGCAGTGGTTGACATTCGCAGTGCGTCATATAAGTTTCCGCAACTGCCGATAGCGCGTCTCGACTAAGAATTTGCCAAGACATATCCACTGGTGTTATCTCCGCTTGATGCAAATCTATTGGTTCAGCATTCCTGCAGGGCGGGTGTATTGAGGAATCCTGGCTTGAGCTATCTGGGTCTTGGCCTTTTAAACTTCGGACAACCTCAGATAGCATTGCCTCCATATTTCCAATTCTTTCTTGCTTGGAACGATATTGTTAGATTGATAGACAGGTAACAAAGAACCGCACTTACTAGAGCCCATTCGGATGAGATAGCTTGCTCATGCCTCGTATGATAACTGAGCGATAATCGCTCTGGCGCAACTCTGCTTTGATGTTGATTGTAGGTTGTAGCTGGCTCCGAACCCCATGTACAGACCTGTCGCATGCGGGCGCATGTTGAACAAACAGGCTGTTCACCAGAGCATCTTGATTTCTTTCGACTACCATGCCAATGTGAGTGTTTCGGAGTATTAACTTGGACCGCTGGACTGACCGACAAGGCACGCACGCTTGTCGTACTCGTTTTATAGGCCTCAGTATCTCATCCATCAGAAAATTAAAGTGAACTCGGCATGTGCTTTCGATAATTTCACATAAACATCACAATGTTCACAGGGTAAATATGATGCTTGGATCGAGGGGAACGTATGTACATCACAATTGTGGGGCCAGATTCGTGATGGCGCCAAGTGTGCTAAAATGGTGTGATGCATATCATCCCCTGTCGCTCAATTGCAACAATATAGATTTTGATGTAGCAGGCATTTTTGATGGTTTGGATAAAAAAATGGTAAACGTTTCCAATTGTTGGTAGCAGGTTTTGATAGGCCTGAAGCACAATGTGAGAATATGATGAACCGAGCTGGTATCTAGCCATACTCAAGCAATGTCTGTATTTTAGTTCTGGATTTTCGAAACAAATCCGAGCATGAGACTTTTGTCAGAACCCACACTGTTTGCAATCGTTCAATTGCATATCCGAATAATCCCTAGAGCCTACTTATCAGATAGGTCACTCGTGCACCAACAAGACCAAAGGGACCAACAATATGGCACTGGATATTTTCAGCTTATTATACAATGAGATGCGGGTTACGGCTTCGAAGAATCTATTTGAGTATGGCGAAAAAATAGATCTCACCGTGCGGGGAAGCGCAAGTCATCGTCCGTCGACACCGGAGATTGCGCGTGTCATCCTTGTACTCGTGCACAGCCGGGCCGCATCCGGACCGTACCCGAGCCGTCTCCACAACATGCGTAGGACATTGTGGTGGAAAAGATGAAGGTCCTGGCATGTACACGCTATTGCTGGCGAGCCACTCGGTATTGCTAGCTGAGTTCATAATGGATATATTTTCTTACAATGTCGCAAGCCATGTACGGGATGATATCACCGGGTAGAACGGCTGTGCTAGTGCAAGATGAATCAGCATGCTTACGCTGCGCCTAACGTTGAGACCAAGACTCATATATGGCAAAAATGGCCAATGCATTAATCCGCAACAAATTAACCTAGTCACCAAATACAATGGAGGTTGAATCATTCGAAAAGTTGGGATGCATGTCCCAAAGCGATGACAAGCACGACACTCCCGATAACGAGTTCCAATGGTCCGAATCAGAGGAAAGAGTGCTCGTGCGAAAGTGAGTGTTTGATTTGACTTCCAATATTTTACATACTGACAGCCCCGGCAGGGTTGACTACATCATCATGCCAATACTAATTTTGGGCTTTTTCGCCCTGCAGCTTGACCGAAGAAACATGTGAGTGGTTTTCGAGTAATGGCGTCCTCCAATTTAACATTTATCAGGGCAAACGCGTTGACAGACTCGTTTCTCAAAGACGTGGGAATTTCGCAGAACCAGTTCAACGTAGGCCAGCAATTGCTGTCAGTAGGCATTGTTATTTTGGAGGTGGGTTGGCAATTTCTGCTCCCCAGGCCTGTCGGGCTAATTCGGTCAATAGATTCCTAGCAACCTGATTCTTTATAGAATTGGACCAACGTTGTGGATTGGTGGTCAAATACTTGCATGGTATGATATACCACACACACGGAAAGACAATGGTTAACCAGACATAGGGGATGCGTTGCGACATTTCAAGCCTTTCAAAAGGGATTAGGGCCATACCTTGTTACGAGGCTTCTGTTGGGGTAGGTCTCGTTAATTGTTTGGTGAACGCACGCTGATTTAGTCTTATGATCGAAGACTCTGCGAAGCCGGTTTCATCCCTGCCAGTCTCTACACAATAACTCGCTGGTACAAGAATAGCGAATTGAGCAAACGGTTCTCATGGTTCTTTCTAGGCAATATGTTGGCATCTGCCCTGTCAGGTATCATAGCATTTGGAATGTAAAGCACACTCATTTTATGCTATAGGTTCTAGGCACTAATTCCTTTACTAGTCTCCGAATGAGGGGAATTGCTGGTTTGACTGGATGGCAGTGGTTGTTTATCGTAATGCGTCCTTCCGCTTCACACTCAATGCTTGCTGACTTGCGAGTAGATTGAGGGAATTTTCACCATCATTATAGGACTGGTATTTTTGGCCACATTCCCGCTCCAAGCATCCAATCCCACCTCTATTCTTCGCTTTCAGTACTTCAGCGAGCGCGAAGCCAAGATTTTGGTTGAGAGAGTTCTCCGCGATGACCCATCCAAGGCTGTTGTTAGAAACTCCATCCGCCGAGAAGAGCTTAAAGTTGCTGTAAGTTAGAACGCATGATTAAAAAGAGATCTGCCTCTAACGGGAAATACAGCTTACCAACTGGCGACTATTGCCGCATATTCTTTTAACTATCACAGGCCTGGCAACCGCTTCAGCCTTTGGATCGTACGCTCCAACTCTGACCCATGGTTTTGGGTTTGGGAGGCTGGAATCCAATGCGTTGGTATCAATTGCATACTGGGTTTTGTTGGTGTTCATACTGTTTTGGGGGTGGGTAGCGTAAGTTTATTACCTGGCAGTAGAGTGCATCTCTTAACGTTTATTTGTCACTAATCACCAACTAGTGATAAAATCCGTGTAAGAGGTATTCCAGTCACCCTGGGGCTATTGATCCTGTGGATTTTTAATGTGAGTCAATGCCCAAATTTTGCGTTAAATCGTGCTTATGATATTCCTAGATTGCCAATTGGAGCTTGATTGAGTCTGAGAATGCAAAGTTGAGATTTGGCATTCTTGCGGCTTCTATTGCAGTCTCTTGGCCATGGCGTGAGTAGAAACAGTTAAACGAAATTATAAAAAGAAGAAGGTTGCTAACCAAGATAGACCCTATAAATGGCTCATGGGTGGCACTCAACACCAAGTCTGCAGGCGAACGCTCTGTTACCATGGCGATCCATATCATGGCTGCGAACTGTTCCGGTATTGTTGGCTCGCAGATCTTTCGCTCAGAAGACTCTCCCGTTTACCGGAAAGCTTGGATCACAATTATATGCCTCTCATCCTTTGCCGTTTTTATGTCTCTCTTGGCAAATCTACAATACTATCTGGGTAACAATCGGAGGCTCTCGCGGACTGGTGTCACCTACTCATACTAGAGGCGAAACCATGGTGGTGCATAATATAGCTAGCCCTACGGCCTACCAAAGATGAAAGACCACCACTGTTACAAGCTGAATGGCTTGCTGGGAGGTTGATCTCAATGGGCGCCTTCCTGATGAAATTATAAATTAATAACTAGCTTCTAAATGTAATCTTCTAAAAGCGACGTCGCGCTCTCCAAGATTAACTTTGCCTGCAGGTTGTAAATTTTACAATTCCACTCTGATTTTAAACACATAAGTCCATCCATCAAATAGCATTAAATTCGCACAGTAAACATCTGTGTTTGTTGAACTAAGGCTCTTAAGGTATAAAATAACAAATATAATATTTAATAACTATACTGTAATAATTATTGCTTAAATTCTAATATTTTGTTCACGAATTAACTGTCTTGATTTTAGCATCATAGTTACTAGTTTGATCTCAAGGGTTAGGGTTAAGGCTAGGGTAGGGCACGAAATCTTTCAGACCCACTGCCGCTCAATCTCTCTTTTGTGATAGATAAGCATCCAAATTAATCTAGAAAGAAAGTTAAGACGAGGGAAAGAATGAGAAAAAACTACATGGTCAACCCAATTTGGCCTCTGAATATCATCAATAGACCTGACGCTGTCAAACCCGCTCGTGGGTATGTTTGTGGCTACGGGTTATGACGCAAGGATAACGAGCGATGAGTGGGGACGCACGCCATTCCGAGTGAACGGGAACGGTCCGGTCGTGCAGCCGCCGGCTATAACACGGATATGGATAATTGGATAATGGCTTGTGAATTAAAAGAAAGGCAAGAACACGTCTCATTCAATGTTGGGGCAAACCAATGGTGTTTCATTGTTTCTAAAATGAAAAAGTCTTATTTATTTTCGTTCTGCTTTCTGAGCAATCTCTTCTCATTCAGCAACGCGGATTGGCAATTTCGGTCTCGCCCCGATTTGTCTGTTCCGAAACTGAACATTACCGTTCCTGCTGACAGAAACTCGGTAGAAAAGGGCTTCATATTTGTTAGTCCATACAAGGGTTTCGCAGAGGGAAGCCATGGGCCTAGTCA
This sequence comes from Calonectria naviculata, assembly GCA_003031705.1. Taxonomy (NCBI): domain Eukaryota; kingdom Fungi; phylum Ascomycota; class Sordariomycetes; order Hypocreales; family Nectriaceae; genus Calonectria; species Calonectria naviculata. The sequence continues at coordinate 25,052 of NAGG01000104.1, forward strand.
GCCAGGCGCGTATATCTTTCGCGATGACGGCGACCTGGTTTGGTCAGGGTTGGGATACCACTCTGGGTGGGTAGCCAACTTCGTGCCTGACGAATGGCAAGGAAAGCCTTATTTGCGTGCCTTCCAGGGCACATTAGATGGGCGCCATGGTAGGATGTATGGCTATCTTACCTTGTTAGGGCAAGACTACAAGGTTGCTAAGGCTGTGAGCGCTGGTTCTCACCAGCTTGTCTCGGCACATGAATTTCGAATCGTCAATGGAAAGACAGCACTGGTTGAGACTCCAATTCCAACAATAGTTTCCTTGGAGAAGTGGGGAGGCGATGCGTCACAGACCTGGATTGTCTCTGGCGGGTTTCAAGGTATGTGTCTGCTTGATTCAACTGCGATTCATACTTTTAACGTCGGGTATAGAGGTAGATATTGAAACTGGAGATGTCATCTTCGAGTGGCAGAGTCTTGATCATGTCGACCCAAAGTGTAGGTGTTGATCCACCAACTTACCAACTTGATGACCCGTTTGCATCTAACCAACCAAACAGACAGCGCATTTCCTGTAGACTTTGGCGAAGGTCTCCCTGGAACGGGGCAAAATGAGACTGATGCATGGAACTATTTCCACATCAACAGTGTTGATAAGGATGATGAGGGGAATTACCTTTTGTCGGCTCGTAATATTGCAGCCCTTTTTAAGATCAACGGAACCAGCGGGGAGATTATCTGGCAATTGGGAGGCTTACATGGCGGCTCTTCGTTTGAAATCTCGCCAGAAGACCGCTTTGCGTTCCAACACCATGCAAGGTTTAGAGGCCGTTCAACAGATGGAAGTACAGAAATTGTGTCCTTGTTCGACAACAGCGCTCATTCCGCCCCAATTAAGCCGTATCCATACTCCCGAGCGCGTATTTTTGAATTGGACCACAACAAAGGCACGGCAAAGGCGATTAGAACATTTCCTGCCCCAGACAAACTGTCAGCCAAAACTCAGGGCAGCGTTCAAATCCTCCCGAACAAGAATGTATTTGTGAATTGGGGCGAGGCGGGCGCTGTCACGGAATTCAATGACGAGGGCAAAGTCTTGTTCCACAGTTATCTCGACTCCAGCCCTGGAGGTCGTTACGTGCAAAGCTACAGAGGTTTCAGGGCTAACTGGACTGGCACACCGAGCGAGGAACCGGCCCTTGTGGTTTTGGATAAGGAGGACAAGGTTGGCGTCGAAGTTTATGTCTCGTGGAATGGGGACACAGAAACAAAGGCATGGCGATTCTATGTCCAGAGCGAACAAACTGGACAGGACAGTTTGCTTGGGCTGGTCAAACGTGAGACATTTGAGACGCATGCTACCTTCATCGGGGCGTGGGCAAAAGATGGGTTTTTTGTATATGCTGAGGGTATTGGTGCCAATGGCCAGGTTTTGGCTCGGACAAAGGCAGTGCCTGCATCAAAAGACACCGCCCGACCAGTTTCATCAAGTGGGTTTACAAAGTGGTTTGGAGATGACCTGTAATAGGGCTGTACTTTCTGGGAAGTCTATGCTATCATTTTAGCTTAGACCGAACCAGCATCATGGGTTCTGCTTATTGGAATCGCCAGTAAACCAGGTTTAGCAAGACTTGTAGTTCGCGTTGGAACGCAGAGGCAGTTTTGCCGAATCTCGCATCTTTATTATATAAGGCCGAGATTAACCATCATGATATAGTAATAACAGTAAATGGAACTCTATTTAAACAAAAAGCAATCGCTAACAAACTATACAATCTTAAGGGTAAAATGCCATTTCAAGTGGACTACGCAACAGCGCCAGCAACCTTTACTGCCTCTGCAATAATTCTGTTGCGCTCCAGCTCCACGACGCCACTGATAAAGATCTCGTCCAGCTGTGACTGGTTCAAACCTGATCTTTGAACCTCAATGTTTCCGTCCTGGCGCTTATAGCTATCCGGGCCCTTGTCTAGTTCGAAAACAGCCAGTACACCCCGTGAATCATGGAGGATAAAATTTCCTTTGCTCGAGAAAAAGCTCTTGCGATCCTTCTTCCACTCCAGTGAGCCCAAGCCGGACGTGCTCTGCAACTGTTTCTTGACGCTTGTTTCGCGGCCGCCGATGGTCATGTCTGCTCTACTCGACGTCAAGGTGTGGAAATGAATGTTGGCGCACTGCGGGCCATTTGAACCGCGCGTGACCTCGGCAGTGGCCTTGCTGGCCATGGAAGATGAGAAGTGAAATGTGTAGTAAACCTGGTTGGTGTTTAAATCCACGAGGTTGTACACTCTGTGCCTTGCTTCCTTGAACCTGAGAGACCTGGGAAGTTGCATGGCCGCTGGAGGGCCCGGGCTAGGTGTTGGGTGGCCTATTTGCTGGGGTGGTCCCTGAAATTGTGGCTGGTGGGTGTAGTTGCTCTCTGGCGGTGGCGGTTGATGCCAGTTCTGAGGACCTCCATAACCAAAGGATGGATTTTGGCTGGGTGGTGGTCCCTGCTGGTAGGGCTGCTGTGGGTAATACTGCCCGGGTGGTGGGGAGCCATTCTGAGGTGCAAAGTATTGGCCATTACCGGGACCGTACATGCCACCTTCGGGGTGGTATGAATTGTTCTGAGGGTATGATTGGTAGCCCTGGGGCGGTTGGTTTGAGTGTGATGAATGTGATGACGAGTATTTATTTGCTTCGTCGACCACTTGCGAAACAAAGCCTTTGGCATGCTTCATGAGCGAATCTGAAAGCGGCATGGTTGCGGTGTTGGAATGAGATGTGTGTGATTTGATGGACCAGTGTTAATGAGTGCAACTGAACATCAGAGTTGGCAATTCAGAGGCACTTATATAATGACAGCATCATCCTGATGAGCAGTGAAAATTGACATTTAAACTTGGCATCGGGGCTTAGTATGCTTAATCTGTACGCGCGATCCCCCCCAGATGTGGAAGGGAGTGGCGTGCCCAGGCTGCGGAAGTGCGCAGTATTTTTCCTGTTACGGTGCGATGTGTTGATTGCCAATGCACCCGCGCCAGCGACCGCGCGGATAAGTCGAGTCTAGTGACAACACATCGCGGATTCATTGGACGGCGACACCAGCAGCTGGAGGGGCTGAGCCTAAGCTGACGCTAAGCCATGTCTAGCTTCACAGGCCACCAGCCTCAGCATGGCCAATCTGTGGGTGGCATTGGCGACTAGTCCAATTAGCAGCCATCACCGCACACCTACGTCACATTTTGGCCACCAAGAACTGTGTGAGTGCCTGGTTGATCACGGGGGAGCCGGGCCTGTGATGTTCGCCTGTCTGACCAAGGTCGAGCGACTGGCTGGGGTGGGAAAATAAATGGCATTTTCCAGAACTATTCCCTTGGGCGTCAGATTCTTAGAAGCGAGCTAAATGCTAGAATCAGGATTCCACAACCGCATGTTATTCATACCCTTGCACCTAGCACACCCAATTTTTATTGTTTTGCCTGAACAGGTAAGGGGCATTGACAATAACCTCTAGAGTTAATCAGATCTCTACTTCCATGCCCCATAGGCCTGGACGTCTGGTTTGCGAAATATGACTGATATAGCATCGCCTGTCCGTACGCCCCAGCGCTCAACTTTATCGAGACCCCACATGACTGTGAACAAGTGTCGCGCGAACTCGTCAACCTCAATAGCTGGTATGCCATCACTAATGATAGCTTCACTATGGAGGCTTTGCACGAATAAAGGATCCGTGGACTTGGTGAGCGATTCCCAGCGAGCCGAGGATGGAGCATCCCAAATGCCGGCGCGGGCAGTGAAGAAAATGCCACCATGACAGGTGGTGGAGCCCGTTTTCATGATTTCATAAACGCCAGCAGTATACATTGAAAGCAACCAAGTACGCCGGATAGACTCGGACAGAACAAAGGCACGATGTAGCTTTGATAAGACCGCGTCGCTGATAGGGTTGCTGTCATCCGAAGACTGGACGAGAGCCCATGATGGGTCAGTTGAACAAAGACTGGCATCCAGCTGCACAGACTCCCAGAGCTGCTGAGACCAGAGACGAAGTGTTGGAATCAATGCTTCGGATTCCGCTCGGAGGGAGATTGAGGAGGAGAAGAGCGTCAAGATCAGATGAATCATGAGGGATTGGGTACGGGCGAGGTGATCGATGGTTGAGACTAGAGGGACGGAAAGGTAAGAGTCTGACGAAGTTTGAGAGTTGATCAGGTGGGATATATGTGTCGACAATATGTCATGTACGATACGCTCATTTCGAGGGTTGGCGGTTTGTGATATGGAGATGGAAGTGTACGCATCTCGAATGCACTGAGGCAAAGCAGCATTGGCATACAAGTCCCGATGGATGAAGGGGTTGTGTCCATCATGGAGGAAGCGAACCAGCCAATTTTGCAGGCCAGCAATAAAGTTTGTAAAGGCAGAGACGGGCAACGAGTTGGAAGTCCCGTCATGGTGAGTCACAGACCACGAAGTAGATGTCAGGAACCAATCTGCTTTCAGAGGACGGGAACGTTGTACGGACAGTTGAGGTGATGGTTCGGTGTCGGTGGAGAGTGCCGAAAGAGTGACAGATGTAGGCGGACTACGGTCTAGCCTTGGGTTGCTCCGGTTCTTCCTTGTGGACGGGTATTCACAGTCGATATCCCTGTCCAAGCAACGCGCGCAGGAAGGCAATGCCTTGTTGCAGCTGCGCTTGGCATTGGTGCAAGCGGTACAAGCCTTTTGTTTCCTCGTGTGCCGGCCCATGACTGAAGATTGGAGCAAGTACGCGTAGACTGCGGTGAAGTGGAAATATGCGGTAAAAGGCGGAAAATATGGCATTTGTCATCAGATGTGAAGCTATTTCGTGCACGGATTGCGGGTTCTTGGCGGGTTTCTGGCGGGTTTCTGGCGGGTTTCCACGGAGAACTGCGGGAAAGCTAAACTTTATGTGTGCCAAGCCAAGTAAACATCAAGCAGCAGTTACCCTGCACCAATAAGTGATGGCATGTCAGTGTACCACCCTTTTCCAACTATAAGTAGCATGGATGTCCTAGTTGTCCTTTTGTAAAATCCAGAAATCAAGACATTTTATCGTTACACACCAAGCCAAATCTTCAAAATGACAACCGAAAGTACCCCTCCGTTTGTTGAATCAAACTTCATCAAGACTCTGCACCACGCTTCATATCCTGCCATCTCTCCCTTTCGACCAGAGCTCTCTCAGGCTGGAAAAACAGTGCTCGTCACTGGGGGCTCGGCGGGAATTGGATTTGCAATCGCTCGCGCATTTGCCACAGCCGGAGTCAACCGAGTCATAATCCTCGGTCGCCGCAAGGACGTCATTGATTCTGCCTCATCCAAAATTGCTACAGAATTTCCCAACATCAACGTGGATGGACACGTCTGCGATGTAGCTGACCTGGATGGCGTCGAGAAGCTCTGGTCTGGCTTGGCCGAGGCGGGTATATTCGTCGATGTCCTTGCTCTAAACGCTGTCAAGGTCTCAGCGCCAAAAACTATTTTGGAGTTGGGGCGAGAGGCTGTCTGGGAGGATTTTGTCATCAATGTGCGGGCTCTGATTGATTTCACTGAACGGTTTTACAAGCAACCCAACAGAGAGGGTAGGAGTACGGTAAGTTCATGATGGGAGGCTTGTTCGTCTGATTGGCGAAGCTCGCTAACCAGAACAAGTACCTGGTGAACGTCTCAACAATGGCAATTCACGATTTCGATATTGCGGGCGCATTCCCAAATTACAGTGTCACAAAGTCATCCGGAACCCTACTGCTGCAGATGATAGCCAAAACTACAAGCCCAGATGACATGCAAGTAGTTAGCTTCCACCCGGGAGGCATCTACACCGAGGGCAATGAGCGTGTAGGATTGAGAAAAGAGGACTGGAGTTGGGATCATGGTGAGTGGCTCCTTGTATTTTTCACACTGATGCATTGCATGATGCATCTATTGTATAATCTTGACCAGTTGGCTAACTTTTGGGTAAAGAGGACTTGCCAGGCCACTTTGCAGTGTGGGCCGCATCTCCCGAGGCCCGGTTCCTGCACGGACGGTTTGTGTGGGCCGGATGGGACGTGGATGAGCTTCGACAAGGCCCCATTAGGGAGCGGATTGAGAAGGATCAATACTTCCTAAAGGTTGGAGTCGTGGGCATCGAGGACCAGAAAGCATATAGCAATGAACTACAGGATGTGAGCGGGGGTCACTGAGGGTAGGTAGGCCAGATCAGAACGGGCCCACTTCTGATGGTAGCCTATTTGCGAGTGTAATGGGCCATATATTGTTGAACTGTTGGCCACTGCTGTTGCCTAAATCGTAATCTTACACCATAATCGTTACCATGCCATTGACTGCTGAGCAACTTGCGTATCTTGAGGCGAATCCCCCTAAACCTATAAACACAACTCCTCCCGAAGTCCTCGATGGGCTCTCTGCTGCTATCACTTCCAACGATAAGAGTGCCTTTGACAACTTGCTGGCGTCTTATGTTGGGTCTGAGCGCTGTACTAATGTACATCAACTCTCTCCTCTTTTTTCACAGGCATTAAAGGAAGATAAAGCATACTTTGTTACTCGGTTGTTGAAAAATGGCTTGGAAGTTCACTCCAGCTATGCTGTAAAAGCTATCGATGCTCGGGCTAAACAATGCATGAAGGCTTTTCTTGAATTTGGATGGGATATTAATAAAAATGTTTCTGAAACAGAGCCTGCTACACTCCAGTAAGTTTCTATCCCACCCGACTGTGCCTACTTGGTTGCCACTTCCCTGTCTACTTTTAGATGGTTACTTATTTTGCTCCGGTTATTCTTTAGCTATGCCCTTCAAGATGAAGATATGACTTTCTGGATGCTTGACCATGGTGCCGATCTCAACAAGCAGACCTACCTTGACCTCACGCCGATGTCCATTGGAACAGTCGAAGCCTCCCCTAACCTCATCAAGAAACTGCTTGACAGAGGTGCCGTCGATGTTGCCAAGGGTGAGCTTTTGCAAAATACCCTTGAACGCAAAGCCGATGTCCTTCAAGTCGTTTCCCTACTTCTTGATAAGGGCGCACCCGTCAACACCATCAAGTATGCAAATCACCCCGCATCAAGAAATTACTTTTTCTTTATGGACTTGGGCACTCCACTGCATGCAGTTGTGGAACATGGGATGGCTGATGTCGTACAGCTGCTTCTTGATCACGGGGCAGATGCTACTATCAAAAGCTCCAAGGGACACACAGCAAAAGATCTTGCTGAAAAGGCTGGACGCGAGGATATTGTCAGAATATTAGGATCAAAGAGGGAGAATATTTGAGTTTTACCATAGATGCAGGGAACCGGAAGGCGATATTTCCTTTGCATTACAGTATTTAGCTACCTTTGTTTTTATTGTCATTTATGTCGCCTATACATTTCCTAGTCTCTCTCTCATCTTTCACTGTCGCGTCATGATATATTTTAGGCTGAGAATAAATTTCAATTTAATTACACATTGACTATCTTTTACACTGACTTAGTTGTCTGCGGAGTGGCCGATGATGAGGCGTAAGGATCGTAATCATCCGGCCACTCTTCATTGGGATCTTCCTCGTCGGGCATTAGCTCGTAAGGGTCGTCCCAATCATAATTTGGCCCAACACAGTATGTATAGCCAGCCTGCAGCTTGCCATCACAAGACGCAATATCTGTTCCAAGAGAAGGGTTTACGGAAAGAAACAGCGAAATTGGAATGATATTTACAACACACATAGTGCTGCAGGTGTCGTCTTCGGCTGCAACTTGCCACTTACCGCAATAAAGCGTAGTGCCGTTGGCGACCGTGGCATTTTGAGGGGGCTCCAGTTTAGGAATCGCGTAGCCATCTGGTCTTCCGGGAACCGTGCCCCCATCGCCAGTTGCGTCAATGCCGACCTGTTGACCATAGCTGGGCCCGAGGCAAATAACAGAGCCATATACAAGGCTGGCGGCCTGGAGGTGCACGCAATCAAATCCAACCCATGGATTGTATTCTCTGATGCTGCCTGGAAAGATTTGATTGGTCTCATTGACCTCGATGGAGAGGCATGTTTCGTTTGCCGAAGCCATGACGTATGTCCTGTCACAAGGAGGCGGGATGCAAAGCTTGACGCCCGCTGGCACAGGATCGTCTGGACTGCAAGTGATAATATGGTCCTGGTTTCCCATAAAAAGCGTTGCTGATGATACATTGTGGGCCAAAGCAATTTTGTCGCATGTGTCGCCGCTAGCAGCCGTATACCAGGTTCCAGTACCGCAAATCCTCTCTTCCTCTGCCAGGTCATACATGGATGGAGGGATTGTTGTGTTCTTGGATAGACCGCACTTCTTATTGATGTAGTCTAAATCCGACTTGAAGTTCTCGTCGTAAATAGAATAAGACGTCTTCTGCATCATCGACAGTCTTTCCACGTTGCAGAAAGAACAAAGTTCTGAATTCGGCATCTGTTCGATTGAGTCGACGTCAGTAAATGCGTCAATGACATCTGTGTAAAATGTTAGCGCGCCATTTATTATTAGCGACTTTTGAAGTCCATGGTCATACCGTTGCAATACTTGTCAGAGCTCTTGTCCTTCAAACAAGTCTCTTCAACCCCAGTCATAAGAACCTTCCCTGGGACAACTGCAGGGCCGTTGGAGATGGTGATGTTTTCGCACGCGAGCTCCACGTTGTCTATCCAAGTCTGCAGACTAGTCTTGCATTCTTTGGCACAGACCAAGTCTGTAAGAGTGACATTGCCCAAGGATCCCCGGTATTGCAAAGAGCTAAACTCTTCAACTTGTTCATGACAAACAACTCGCTCCTCCAAAGCGGTTTTGCAGATGCTGGGTATGTCGAGATTCTCAACGAACTCCTGTTCATATACCATGAAGCCGGTGAAATTGCGTTGGCCAGATATTTCCTGAGCACCCTGAAGCCAGGCCAGAATAGAAGACAAGAACCCGTTGACATTATCCTTTGCCAGAGTTGGTAAGCTGTCGTGTGGTGAAACCATCTGTACCATTGCCTTGGTACAGAGATTGTAGATCCAGATATCATAACTTTCTTCGACTTCAAACCCTTTTGTTTGGCAGTTCTCTGTCTTCAAGCAATCTTGTTTGTAGTTGAAGAACCACGAATACAAGCCAGCGCCAAGAATGTAGACTTTTGTGGAGTCAATTATACGAACAGCCCAAGAGATGGCACATCGATCATCGTTTCCTTTGCAATCAGAAAAGGTGGGGTCGTTGGGGAAAAGTCCAACCTGAAAGGGTTCCGGTGCCTTGGGAGTTGGCTGGAAATAAGGTGATTCCGTTTGTACCATGCCCATCATGATGTTGCTCGCTCCAGCGACTTGGTATTGATAGAGAACACAGTGTTCAGATGCGGTGCCCCAAAGCCATGCCAATTTGCTCTGGATGAGAATACCTCGACCGGCGTAGATATCAATCTGCGCAAGGTCGTTTCTGTCCATGTCGTGATCTGCCACCCATGCCCACATGTTCTCCATATAAGCCGTGGAGTTTGGTTTAAGGTGGAACAACAAGGATGCAGCCTTGCATTTCGTGTTTACGGAGCCCGTCAACTTTGGACAGTCTGCGTTCTGAAGATCAGAGCCAGCGGCACCTCCAACTCGGATATGAGAGTCTGCAGTTCATCATTAGTACATGCTTCCAAGTGCGCTTTAGCACGTTAGCAAACTTACCCCAAAGACCGGCAGATCCTTTCGATGACTCTGCAACATTCCACTCGACCACGACGGCACCAGCAGTCGCTCCGCCCACAGTAAATAGCATGTCTTGGATTTCGATTATTCCAACATCACCAGGACGACCAACCTGAACTACAGGCTGAGGGTTCATCTCATCACTGAAAAATGAGCCTCGTCCCATGATCTGGGGCCATGCCTGGCCAATAATCCGCGAGCCAAGAGGAACACGCAGCGTGTCTGTGACAACGTAAACGCCGTATGGGAAGTACACAATAGAGGTGGTGTTGGCGGCTCCCTCGAGAATTGAATTTAACACAGCAGTATCATCCGTCTTGCCGTCACCTTTGGCACCGACGGCCTTGACATTGATAATGTTCTTCTGCGGCTCACTGTAGTATGTGGGGCGCCTTCGCGTAAACAGATTCGGGGCCATGTTATCGTAACTCTTGCCCAGGAGCTCTTTTGGCCTGTCCATTGCGGGAATCTTGGCTCCGTTCACAAAGTTGGAAGACTCACCAGTGGCATTGTTCAAAAGACCGAAGCCCCAGCTTTCAAGGATGACAGAATTACCACCGGCGACCAGAACTTGATTGGCATCCTTGTCTTGGACGGCCGTCTTGACGTTGAAAAAACCAACATTTTGTAAGAGGAATGAAGTGGCATTTTCGGATCTGAGGGTTGTGACAATGCCATTCGGGGTATTGGCAATAATGGCATCTGTGAGGATTAAAGATCCGACACCCTGGTTATCCGGCTTGTTCGAAGACCCCCCGGCCTAACAGTCATAGTCAGTTTCACGGTCGCCATTTGATACAAAAGGGACACTCACGCCTCCTACGATGATGAGGCCTGTGTTACAGCTCTCAATGACGTAGTCTTGCATGGTCCATGCCCAGTCCCAATGGACTTGGACTGCCGTGTTGCAATTGACAAATACCAACTGACTGGTGGTAAATTGCTGGTTTCCAAAGTATGCACTGTTTCAAATGCCAACGTGAGTCACAAGTCTGGGTGGCTTCGCAGAGTATCCTTGTTGGAAACACTTACCCAAAGTTGCCACCGACAAAGGTCAAGTCGGCAAGGAAGCCTCCAGATCCATTCTCCATGTAGATTCCCTGCCACACGATCAGAAATCTACAAAGGTGGGTCAAAAAGAGGTACACCCCATACCTGTTGAGTGTTTGATGGAAGGTCAGAGTTGTATAGCATATAAAACTCAATGTTCTCCAGAGATGTTGCTTGCGCAACCTGCCAGTGAATTGCACAAACATACGCGCCAGGATCTGTAAGTCGAATATCCATCTTAAAGTTTCGAATGCTCCGAAGGAAATTATTTGTGTTGATATACCTAAACCCTCACATTAGCAATAATGACTGAACGAAAATGTCTTCTAGCTCACCATTCCTCGTTGTCAGCGACGTAGACATCACTTGTAATGACTCCAAGCCCGACGAAGCTAGACGCGGCTAGGATTGTAGGGACAGTGTGAGGCTAAATGTTGAGAGCAATTGTCAGTATAGCCCTAACAATACAACGGCATGATACGGACATACGTCACCGAGGAATTGCGTGTTAAAATACTGGATGATTGGAGAGCTGACGAGATAAGTTCCTGGAGGAAAGTAGATAACAGCCGGCTTGATGGTGCTGCTACCACAGCCTTCGCCACAACGTGCCCCATCAGAGATAGCCTTGTTAATGGCTGCTGTGTCGTCAGTGACACCATCACCTTTAGCTCCGTAGTCTTTGACATTTCTCCAGACCTAGATGCGAATAGTCAGTGAGGAAGCCGTGCAGAAATATCTTAACCACATACCTTGTATGAACTGTCGGCATACGGAGCCTTGCCGAGCTGCTCCATGTCAACCATCCAATATCCCGATGCACGTTTTGAAAAATCTGCATCAGGCCCAAAGGACCCAAGCAGACCTTCAGGTCTCTTGTGCTTTTCGGGTGAATTCGTGTCGTTAGTCTTGTGACTATACTTTTGCCGAATGTTTGCCGCAACCTTGGCGTGGTCACCCTTAGGCACTTGGGCCTTGGACTCGGCGACGATGCGGGCTGCAGCCGCCAGTTTTGGGGGAATCGTGTAGGACGATTTTGTTGATCCATCACGTCGGAGCCGGGCTGACTTTGTAGACCCGTCGACATCCAGAGGTGGCGCAGGTTGGGCCTTCTCCTCAAGCACCTTGTCATCGGCAAAAGTCAACTTGTTAAAGGTCGGGTTGTCAACCCTGGCCTTGTTGACCTCCGCCAGCGCCTTGTGAGCTTTCTTCACAAGTTCCTCAGCCTCAGACTTCCCTACGGAAGTCTGGTTCGCCGGGATGGCGCTGGATTCGTCGCGAGGGACATTGTGCGTATGGCCAACATGACGGTGTTCGTTTCCATGTCGATGCGAGACGACCAAATCAGGGCACAAACAGACAATGGCAATGAAGACAAAGCAGCAATAAACAAGCTGCCTGAGGCTGCTTGGAGCCATGTCCAAAATCCTCAGACGCTTTGTGCGGGAAGTAAAAGAATGGTAGTGAGGTCGACACCAGAGAAATTGACGAGGTCTTGGACAAAATCACCGAATCTGTAGCTTATACTTAACTACATCACGCCCGGATTCATAAGGCGACTACGAGACTTCTCGGTTCGTTCCGACTCGTTCCCGAGGACGGCTTGGCAAAACCCAGATAAAATTAAATTTTAGCTTATTTCGTTCTAGCATCGCGGCGAGTGTGCCTGGCCCGTTGCAATTGAGGCACGACAGACTTCAACTGTGATTCCGCACGCGAAACCCCACAGCCAATGCCACATCAAGGTAGGATCGTCGTCGGAAACCGGCAACAAAAGCCTCATGATCCGGTCGGGCCGTGTGGGGCCATCTTCGAAAGCGGCACCCCGGTCGTCTAAAGATACTAGTTCACGATCTGATTGGGTCGCCTTAAGTGCTGTTGGTTCTAAGTCTTCAGCTCGCCAACAATTCACTCGAACGATATCCCCATAGTTGTCTCCATTGCGGAAATTGCTGTTAGTTTTAGGAATGTCAGGAGTTGCAAACCAGTCTGCAGGGCCGCCGTTGCCAAGCCCGTTCTCGCCGGCCAAGCGTGTACTGAGATGTCAGTAGAGTGAGAGTATATTCTCATTATATTGACCATGCCCTTCTCACTGTGTCTCATCTCATCTGCACACATTCCTTATTCATATTTCTTTTAAGCCAGCTTTGTTCAAATTACAACGATGCGTTGCGCTTCTTTGAAGCGGCTGAAGCCCTTGGACTGGGTTTTGGTGCTTGTTGTCTTGTTGACATTCATCACTCATACCTACGCACAAAATGGGGAAGAGTGCAGTAGCACAAAGCCATGTAAGCTTGGTTGCTGCTCAAAATTTGGCTTCTGTGGACTGGGAAAGAATTGTAAGTGGAAATGATCCGTCCCAGGCCGTGGCTAACACCATCATCGTTGTAGACTGCTCCGAGAAGGTTTGCGTCAACAACTGTGATCGAAAGGCAGAGTGCGATCCCGGCGGCTTTGGCTCTCAGTTTGTAGAGCGAGAGAAATGCCTTCTGAACGGTAATAATTGCCTCTCTTAAAGTCTGAGACTCGCGCTAACCACACATCAGTCTGCTGCAGCAAGTACGGCTTCTGCGGAACGACAGAAGAGTTCTGTGGATCAAAGAAGGTCAAGAAGCCTACGTGTGTCAAGAGCCTTCAAGGAATGCGCAGGGTCGTCGGCTACTATGAAGCATGGTCATCCACACGTCCATGTGATCGCATATACCCCGAGCAGATCCCATTAGGAGTGTACACTCACCTAAACTTTGCATTTGCCACCATCGATCCTACTACCTATGAGGTCCGGCCAGACTCGGTCGCTGACTCGAGCCTTTACAAGCGTTTGACCTTCTTAAAGTCATTGGACCCAGACTTAAAGGTCTTCATTGCACTTGGTGGCTGGACCTTTAACGACGCAGGAGCAACCGCGACAGTTTTCACCGAGATTGCGGGAGACTCTAAAAAGGCCGATGCATTTATCAAATCACTGATTAACTTCATGAAGACGTACAACTTTGATGGCGTTGACCTGGATTGGGAATACCCTGGCGCCAAAGATCGCAGTGGTCGTGAGCAGGACTTCAAGAACTTTCCCGCTTTTATGAAGAGGCTCAAGGCAGCTCTCAAAAGCACTGGCGGCAGAGATGGAGTAAGCATTACTCTGCCAGCGTCATACTGGTATCTGCAACACTTTGACATTGAGAAGCTACAACCGCACGTTGACTTCTTCAACATGTGAAACTCCCCTTTCATCCCTAGCAATGACTTCGGCTAACACACTTAAGGATGACCTATGATTTCCATGGCACTTGGGACATGAAAAGTCAATGGGTTGGGCCCTATCTGAATGCCCATACTAATCTCACCGAGATCGAGAGGTCCATGGATCTTCTTTGGCGCAACAACATCAGTCCTGACAAAGTTGTTTTGGGATTGGCATTCTATGGCAGGTCATTCACAATGAAAAGCTCCTCATGCACAAAGCCCGGTTGTGAGTATGCATCTGGAGGCGAACAGCTGACGTGCAGCAATGAAGTGAGTGTTGCTCTAAACTCGGAAATTGAGAAAATCCAAAACAGCACTGGCACTTCTGCCACTCTTGACAAAGGTGCCGCTGTGAAGATTCTCAAGTACAACGGCAACCAATGGGTTACTTACGATGACGAGGACACTTTCCAAATGCGTGCAGATTTTGCAAGAAGCCAGTGTCTGGGTGGTCTCATGGTTTGGGCTGTTTCTCATGACATGCCCAACGGAAAATATTCCTTGGCAGTGAAGAGAGCAGCAAATCGAAAGCCATCCCTGATGTTTTCCAGGGTGGACACTGGATCTAGCTCTGGATATCAGTACGAGACTAACAAACATGATCAGTGCACTTGGACGAATTGCATGGAAAGTAAGGGTTCTCATCAACAGCACTTCCCTGCCTTAATTAGAATGATTGCTAACAACCCCGCCTGAAAAGATTGCCCGACTGGCTGGGTCAGAATGATGCGCAAAGATGGTGGCGCTCGTGACAATGAGTTCATGGTCAATGATCAGCACTGCAACGGACATGGAAAGCGTCAGTTGTGCTGCCCTCCCACATCCATATTGCCGACTTGCGGTTGGTACACCCATCACAACGGCAAATGCAAGGCCGATAGTCTTCCCAACACGCACTTGGAAATTGGTTCCAACAGCAAGTACTGTAAGTCAGGATACCAGGCAGCGGCTTGCTCTGTGGCACCCGAGTCAATGCATGTCTGGAATACCTGCATTTGGAGCAAGTCATTTCCCAAGTGTGAAAGCAACCAATGCACTTCACAAATGGCACCGTTCACGACCTCTTCTACTGGCAGCGGCGGTGCAAAGTGCAAAGGAAAGGGAAAGAGAGACTACTGTTGCAGGACAGACATTGACGAGATGAAATGGAATGATTGCGATTGGTACGAAAACTCGGGAATAATTCCCAGCGACCTTCCTGACGGAACCTGCCTCGGCGGATGTCCCAGTGGCAAAGTCCCCATTGCTCTGGAGGAAAAAGGAGGATCTTGCAAAAAGGGAGCTCGAGCCAGGTGTTGTTCACCCGACTACCAGACTATTCACAAGAGACTCAGTTCAAATGATGAGGAGTTCGACTACATGGTCAATCTATTCATGTCGAAACGTAAGTGCACCACGAACAAGTCTGAAATGTTATACCGAGCTCAAGAAACCATCATCAGCACGTTAAAGAACCTTATTTATGGGACGTCTAACACTCAAGCCACCATCGACGTCTGGAATACCAGAGTTGGCCTTCACTACTCTCATTTGAACATCGAAGACGTGCGTGATTACGTCAAAGAGGATTCTACTGTCGCTTCTATGGGCGCGGATGCCTTTACTCGAAAGTTCCTTTGCTCTCTTGACGTGTACGAAGCCCTTATCAGTGGAGATGGTGCCCTGACTTGCACGTGCGAACATGAAGGTTGTTGCAGCAATAAAATTTGTCCCAGAAGCAATCTTGACACACGTGAATTGTCTCTCTATGAGTCCTTTCTTGACTCGCTTAACTCTACAGATCCAGAGGATGAACTTTGGGACCGAGATTGGGAGAGCGACCTTGTGAAGAGAGGATCAGAGGAGGAATACGAGTGGGAAGCTCATTCCCCAATTACAGGCGCGTTAGTGCAAGGAATTTACACATCTCTTCAAGTAAGGGCCAAGCACGTTTTACCTCAATTATTGGGTTCCTCGAAACTAACATTTAGTGCGTGTAGTACCCAAGGATTGGCCAATGGGATTCTAAAGACCCTATTTGGTTGCGGGCTGTCGATTTCGCAAGTCGACAATGCACCGACATCGATATCTTGATTGTCACCCTCAGTAAAGCCACGCGAAACGGCTTCGTTAGTGAGTAACACCCATAACGTAGCACACTGCTCGAAGATCAGTCACTAACATAAGTTTCCAACTTAGCTGAGCACATTTTTGAACGTCAATCCATAAAATATTTTATTCAAGCAACCATTGCAGGTGTTCTGAAAAGCGGAGTGGCCTCCCAGTTCGGCGCCATTGACCCAGACTTTTGGAAGACTACTGTCAACACTGCCTTGACAACCGTTCCGGCAATTGCTTCGAAGCTTGCAAATACTCCAATGGTACACATCATGAACGCGATCGGAAGCGATTGGAACACCGATGTCTTCGCACTTGCGGGCGGAGCATTAAATAATCAAAAGCTCCAAGTAAGTTTCCGAAACATCACTACAATGGTTGGCGATCATTTCTATTAGCGCAGTTTACTGACGATGTCATGGTAGCTATGGAGGGGAAATCTCCCTACTGGTAAGAAGAGAATAGAGACTCTTCGCAACGACCGCAAAAACCCTTCAAAATATGTCACGCAGCTGCGAAATGTAAGTGAGCTAAATCTGCCTAATTAATTACTCCCAGCTGACATGCCCGGCTTTTCCTAAAAAAAAGTCCATTTCCGCACTTATGTATATAAACCATCCAGTTGTTTCTCGGCTCTTGGTGCAAATCATTCGTAACCTCTTGACCGAGTTTTCCGTTGCCGAGGCACTCCACCTAAGTCTTACGGGAGCGCAACTGCATCTTCCAGACCGGTTCAAGGAGTGGTTCAAAGATTACCTTGTTGAAATGATCACCAGAGTGTAAGACTGGCTGAAGAAAGAGATGACGGAGGGCACGAAGGTTTGGGGTGTAGTCACCGGACCTGGAGGCACTTTGGTGTTAGATACGATGGGCACTTTGTGGAGCCTGGTGTCGGACTTTTCATACGAGACGCCCTTAATGGCTCTATTAGAATAGCGGAGGTAAACTCGTACCTTGACTCGTTTTCGGAAGGGCAAACCACCTTCAGCTCGATAGATCTGTAATCTTCTATGTTGACTGTAAATGTTAGGCTGAATCTGTTAGATAATTGCTGGTGATCCAATATAGGGCAGGAATATTCGCAAGTTCCTCCAAGGTTTACATGATACCTTCACCAATATACCCCTTCATAGATTAATGCTAACCTCGGAGTTTGTAAACCGAACTTTTCCGCAAGGATGTGTTTCCAAGCCTTACATCCAAGATATTAAGAACATCCTGAAAGAGGTTTAGAGCCCCACTTTATCACGCCCCACTTTATCACATCCCGCTTTGGCATGTGGAATGCGCTACGCCACGCGCTAACAATAGAGCCGAAATTACATTGTGCCAAGTCCGATCGACCTCGCCATTATAAAGACTCCAGCTCAGGCCTCTCTGAATTGACAGCAGAACCAACAGCACAACCGACAACGCACCCAATTTTATTCTTATTTATCTCACCCATCTCTTTCAATGGCGTCATCTGCTGAACAAGACTCACGAGAGAGTCTCGGCCGGATTGACAGCGACCTTAGAAGTCGGAACAGTCAGTTTGACTGTTATCCAACTTTCAGCGTGCTACTTGAAAACGTACAGACGTACAGAGCCAACTGTAACACACACTCCCTGGGATGCTGGGGTTTCTTCATAGTTCGAACCTGCTATGGACCCGGAGATGATGCTCGAGTGGCAAATGCCATGACAAAACTCGATGACGCCATTCGTACAACTTTTGAGGATTCAATAGAGGCTGAATTCGAGCATGACGATGATGAGTCGACCCGAGCGGCAAAGAGAGCGGCACTCACACCAGCGCGTGACGAGGCACTAAGACGTTATCATAACATTCTTATTGAAAACCCCGTTCTGGAAAAGTCGGATATAGAAGAGCTCCGTGTTTATTTTCGCAAATGGCTGGAGCCATTCGAGGATCTTCTCAGAGGAGGGCGATCTAAAGGATTTATATTGCTTGATTCTGAGGTGCTAGATCAACTGGAGACATTTTCCATCGACACCCCGCTAAACAAGCTCTATGGTGAGCGCTACAAGAACTGGGTCAAGCTAGTGGATGCGGAAGAAGACTGCGGCGGAACGTGCCGAGCAACGGTTGTGGAACTTGATGAGGTTTTTACCCTGCTATGTGATCATGAGGGTGTAGCCGAACTTCCTAAAGATATCGATGGAACAGATTGGCCACCTTTCGAGACTTGAATGAATAAACATACTCGAGAAATTCTTGTTTCTTATTTATTCAGGAATGCAAATCAGAAATAGATGCTTGTCAGGGGCGATTGTTTTGGAAGTAGATGAATAACTTGGAACATACTTTGTCTGTCCCGTACCGTCCTAAAAGGAATCTTTGATTCGCGGCCTCTCAAAATTTAATTCCTGATTTGTAGTTGTGTGTCGATATGCAGTGACTTCGCTAGGTTGTCTGACAAGTAGGCCGAGTCACACCCGACATCAATATTCGGGTTCAGTCAGCACAGAGTTAAAACACAAATTTGTCTCTGGTCTGCAAAGGCAAGCACGAAAGCCAAAGTGGCATCAAGTTGGAAAATCAAACTGTGGATTTATTTGCAATCTATCTAAGATACAAGATATTACTCATGCATGCGTGCGTCTCTCTCTGTGTGTGTGTGTGGTTCATAACTCATAATATTCTAACTTAAAGGAAAAAGACAACAATAGCGAAGGCTGCAGCCATCATCTCAAGACCGCCAGTGACCCGACCAGCGGCACCGGTGACTTGAGCGGGACTGACAGTGGAGGTCGCGGCGCTGTGAGTGGCCGTGGAGGAGCCCTCCTGGACAGCGGCGGCGTAGACGACCTTGTCACCGAGGGGTGGGAGGTAGGTGGGCTTGGAGGCGCCCCCGGAGCCTGACTTGGAAGGAGTGGGTTGCTCGTATCCGTTGGTGGACTTGTTAGACTCCTCGGGGAGCGGCTTGGTGGCGCTGCTCTCATCGACGGAGTCGGTGGGCTGGGCGTAGCCGCCAGACTTGGTGACGGTGGGGGTGACGACGACGGAGGGGTATCGGGTGGCCGAGCTCCACTGGGAGATACGAGTGGTGCCGGTAGGGTAGACGGTGGTGGTGACCTGGCCAACCGAGCAGCCGTACTTGTTGGGAGCGCAGCTGGTGACGGTGTAGGACTGGGTGGTGTAGAGCGTCGACGTCATGTTGCCGGGCAGGGCGGGGGCCGTCTCGGTGACGGGGCAGACGGTGGTCGAGATGCCGACAGTCTCGGTGGTCACGCAGGGAGTCTTGGAGGCTCCGCACTGGGAGACGGAGCGAGTCTGGGTGGTGTAGATGGTGGAGGTGGTCCATTTGGTGGTGGAGCCGGGGATCAGTCGCGTGGTGTTGGCATACGGGGGTGGGGCGTAGGTCAACTTCGTGGTCTGAGGGACGGTGGGAGGGTAGGTAACAGGGACTGTGACAGCCTTGGTGGTGACGGGGCAGACGGTGGTGGAGACGGCAGCGGTCTTGGTGACGACTGTGGTACCACCACCGCCGGGGCAGTTCTTGACACCTTCGGCACAAGAGACGACGGTCTGGACATAGGTGGTGTACACGGTCGAGGTGGTCCACTCGGTGGTGCTGGCCTGGTGTCCGGGCTTGGTGTTGTGGCCAACCTCAGTAGTAGGGTGAGCCTCGTTGGTAACTGGGCAGACAGTGGTAGACACGGCAATAGTCTCAGTGGTAACGTGAGGTCTGTTGGGGCAGTTGGTCACATCAGGAGCACAGGATGTCACGGTGCGGACCTGGGTGGTGTAGACAGTCGAAGTGGTCCACTGAGTAGTCTCCTGCTGGGGAGGCTGAGTCACGGTGGTCTTGACGCCCTCGCCGGGAGGCTTGGTGGTCTTGCCGCCGCTGCCCTGGGAAGTAGTCTGGACAATGGTGGTGTCGTATCCCTTGGTGGTGGATCCGTGAGCCGCGGGGGTCGTCTCCACGGCCTCGGTAACGGGGCACACGGTGGTGGAGACGGCGATTGTCTCGGTGGTGACATGGGGCCTGTTGGGGCAGTTGGTGACCTCGGGAGCGCAAGAGGTGACGGTGCGGACCTGGGTGGTGTAGATGGTCGAGGTGGTCCAGGAGCTAGTCACGACTGGGACGGATTCGATCTTGGTCGAGGCGCTCTCGGTGTTTCCGTGGGCAGGGCCAGTGGTCTGAGGCTTGCTCGAGACGGGAACTGTGGTCTTGGCCGTCTCCGTGGCAGGGACCGTGGGGTGAGATGCCTCAGTCACAGGGCAGACTGTGGTGGAGATGGCAATGGTCTCGGTGGTGACGTGGGGTCGGTTGGGGCAGTTTGTGACTTCAGGAGCGCAGGAAGTAACAGTTCGCACAGTCGTCGTGTAGATGGTCGAGGTAGTCCACTCGCTAGTGTACTTGGTAGCAGGAACTGTGGCGTTGGAAGCCGGAGTGGTGCTACCAATAGGCACGAAGGTCGTGGTAGAGATGCTGCCAATGGGAACAAGAGTCGTGGGGGTGACACTGCCGATGGGAACAAGGGTTGTGGGAGTAACACTTCCAATGGGCACAAGAGTCGTGGTGCTAGCAGTGACACTGCCAATGGGGGTCTCAGAGCTGATAGCCTGGGTGGAGACGGGAGTGTGCGATTCCGCAGTCTCAGTGACAGGGCAGACAGTAGTCGAGATGGCAATAGTCTCGGTGGTGACATGAGGCCTGTTAGGGCAGTTTGTGACATCAGGGGCGCACGAAGTCACAGTTCGGACCTGGGTTGTGTAGACAGTGGAGGTTGTCAGCTTCTGAGTGGTGGTGCCGACAGTTCCGGTAGAGTGTCCAGAGCCAGAAGGAGTCAAGCTCTCAACGGTGGTCTTGGAAGACTCTGTAACCAGGGTCGTGGCCGGGGTAGAGACGGCAGTGTGCGACTCCGCAGTCTCAGTGACTGGGCAGACTGTGGTCGAGATGGCAATGGTCTCAGTGGTGACATGAGGTCGGTTGGGGCAGTTTGTGACATCGGGAGCGCACGAGGTGACAGTTCGGACCTGGGTGGTGTAGACGGTAGAGGTTGTCAACTTCTGGGTGGTAGTGCCAGTAGCATAAGTGGAGGGAGTCTCGGAGGGAGTCTCAGTAACCTTGGTTCCAACTGAAGAGCTAGGGGTTTCGGTACCCTTGGTGGCAGGAGAGGTGGCAGAAGGAGTCTCAGCCTCAGTAACGGGACACACAGTAGTCGAAATGGCGATGGTCTCAGTAGTGACGTGAGGCCTGTTGGGGCATTTGGTAACGTCGGGAGCACAAGACGTCACGGTGCGGACCTGGGTAGTGTAGACAGTGGAGGTGGTCAACTTCTGAGTGGTAGTACCAGTAGCAACGGTGGAGGCGGAGGCAGTCTCCGAAGTTCCGGCGCCAGTAGAGTAGGTCTTGGGAGTCTCAGTAGCCTTGGTTCCAGGCAGAGTGCTGGGGGTCTCAGAAACCACAGTTCCAACTGAAGTGCTGGGGATTTCTGTGGCCTTGGTGGAGACGGAAGGAGTCTCGGCCTCAGTCACAGGGCAGATGGTGGTCGAGATAGCAATAGTCTCAGTGGTGACGTGAGGCCGGTTGGGGCAGTTAGTCACGTCAGGAGCACAGGAGGTGACAGTTCGGACCTGAGTCGTGTAGACGGTCGAGGTGGTCAGCTTCTGAGTGGTGGTGCCAGTAACACCCGTGCTGGGCGTCTCCGAAACTCCGGTACCAGTGGAGTAGGTCTTGGGGGTTTCCGTGGCCTTGGTGCCGGTGGAGGAGGAGATCTTGGGAGTCTCCGAGACGTCAGTTCCAACCGAAGTGGCAGGGGTCTCCGTGGGCTTAGTGGCGGGAGTGCTTCCGGCCTCAGTGACGGGGCAAATGGTGGTGGAAACGGCAATAGTCTCGGTGGTGACGTGGGGCCTGTTGGGGCAGTTTGTCACGTCGGGCGCGCATGATGTCACGGTGCGGACCTGCGTCGTGTAAATGGTCGAGGTGGTGAGCTGCTGGGTAGTGCCGCTCGAAATAGCAGGCGAGGACGTGCCACCGGTGGTGCCGGATGTGGGCGTGTTGTGGGGAGTCTCGTACACGTGCGATGTGGAGAGCTCGGAGGAGGATGCCTGAGACGATCCGGAAGGAGTCTGATAGACATCCGTGGTGGAGACCTTTGTGGATGCCTTGGGAGTCTCTGATGGGGTGTTGTACACGGGCGAGGTAGACGACTCGGTGGAGGTCTTGACGGATCCCGAGGGAGTCTCGTACACCTGCGAGGTGGGGAGCTCGGGGGATGTAGCGGGAACCTCGGTGGTGGGCTTGGAAGCAAGCTCAGTAACAGGGCAGACGGTGGTCGAGATGGCAATGGTCTCGGTCACGATGACTGGTCTGTTGGGGCAGTTGGTGACATCGGGAGCACAAGATGTCACGGTGCGGAGCTGAGTGGTGTAGATGGTCGAGGTGGTGAGTTGCTGAGTAGTAGCGACAGAAGAGACATCGTTGGATGAAGCACCAACATTGGGGTACGAAGGTGTAGAAGCAATGGGAGTTGTGTAAGCGGCTGAGGTGGTGGTGGGCTTCTGGGTAGCGACAGATGAGAGTTCAGTCGACGATCCCTGAATGTCGGGGTATCCTTGGCTGCTGGATGCAACTCCAGTTGATGATGCCCCGATGTCAGGGTATGCTGGGCTACTAGATGCAAGTCCAGTTGAAGATCCCCCGATGTCAGGGTATGCCGGGCTGCTGGATGCACCAGGCACTTGGTAGACGGCGGAGGAAGTGGGCTGCTTCTCAGTAGATACGGAGACGGCTTCACTGGATCCTCCCCCAACGTCGGGGTATGCTGGGCTGCTGGATGAATCAGGTACTGCGTATGCGGCTGAAGTTGTAGCCTGCTGTGTAGGGACAGACGCGGCTTCGCTGGTTGCTCCACCAATGTCGGGGTAAGCGTTGTTGTTGTTGTTGGACGAACCGGCGGGTGGTGTGTTGTACAGCACCGCGGAGGCGTGGGCAACACCCGTAGCGAGAGTGTAAAAGACCAAAAGGCCCTTCATGGTGATGCTGTGAAACTGGTTGTTTTGTAAACGAATGTGTGTGTTGAAGCGAAGATGGGTTGCTGTGCAGGGATTAGGGTGGTAGTGATGAATGGATATACATGAAACAAGCAAACTGGGCCGGGCCCTTTATAATGGAAAACAGGAACGAATGCATCTTGAATGAATCTGTACTGTCCCCACGGGCCTCTGCCTTGTTCTGCTATTTTCGGGCTGCTGGCTCGTCTGGCACCAAGTTTGGAAAGCGGAAAATACGAGGTTCTGCAAATAACAATGCAGATGCAGGGTCGGTGGTGTGGTTAAGCGCTGGCATCTCGGTATGGAGCCGGTGGGGTCGAGCAGGGTCGAGCAGGGTCGAGGAGCCGCCCTGCAGCGTTGATCGGCAGCCAACCAATTCACGCGACGGGGGGGGGACTAGGCAAGATACGAGGGGGAACAGTCGAGCGGAAAGCAAAACCTCACCACCGTCTAGACGACGGGCGCTAGCATGATTTGTGTGTGTGTGTTGCTTTGAGTCAAGTCTCGTCTGCCATGTGTTTATTTAAAGACGATAGCGCCACGGGCGTGCATAAGTGTCTGCTCGTAAATGTATGTCTCGTCAATTTGGTTCGGAACAGAACAAACAAAGTGCCCTGAGCTGAGGTCGTATTCCTTTGAGCGGACGCATGTTTGAGGATGTGTTAGGGCATGCATGTATTCTTTGTGTGTGTGTGTGTGTGTGTGTGTGTGTGTGTGTGCCTGAGTGTGTGTGTTCACGAGACTTGGCTGACGGCGCACATGTCAACGCCAGTGCATATGTCAACATCGGTGGCGCACGCTGTTTCAAACACGCGGCTGATACAACGCTCTTTTTGCCAGCCGCCCCTAGTTAATGTTAATTCTGACATCTACGCGCCTACTGAAGATCAGCCACCAAGTTGAGAAAGAAATAAAGGCGTTGCACTCCAGCGGCCCAGCGCCCAGCGCCATGGCCACCGGCCGGCCGGGTGTTCGGCAAAGAGGGCGCTCCCGCACAAACCCCAGATACGGCGATGCAGATTTCAGGTTCGTGAAACAACCTTTCGTCACCCTGTTCCTGGAACTGGCCTACTGCGGCAAAGCCTGACGTCGCTGGATGGCCGCATCTGGTCGCATTAGTCGCTCTAGTCGGTGAGGGAAATTCCCTTGGCCAGGGCCCCCGCGCTCCCCATTGGCCGGCGCCCGCACTGAGCCGGCCTAAATTTAGGACACGACCCCTGTGCGCTGGCCCACTAGTCGCTCGCTTGCTGCACCGCGTCGTATTCCTCAGCCTGACCAGGGGCCGAACTCCGAAGAGTCGTTCAGGTCTGCTCGTCATTGCCGTATAGTGAGCGAGTGGTGTGAGTGGGAGAGTGTGTTCGTGTCTGCAGGTCTGCAGAGTGTGTTGACCGTGTTGGCCGAGTTCCGGTTGTGCCGAGGGATGGGAAGCATGAAGAGGCACACTATCATGCTTCTGTCTCCCCAAGACGAAGCGCCCAGCAGGTTGCACCCGCACGTAGCATCATCTGCGTCCCCAGAAGCAACGGCGGATCGATCGACTGTAGATCTCGCAGCACGGACGCATCGCGGCGGTTAGCCATCTGTTGCAAGCGCCCACGACAGACTGCAACTGAGACGTGCGGGTTCGTCCAGGGAGCAGCGCGCCAAGAACCATGTGAAGACGGGCCCGTTTCGGCCACGATCGCCGCTCCCGACGCCCACTTTTGGCGCTGCCGCCCAGTCAAGGACGCTAACTGACACTAGCGGACTCTAGCTGACTCTAACTGACTCTGGCTGCCCGCTTTCGCTACACGTCTTGCCCGTTTCGTCGTCGGCGCTAAGCCGCAATCGACATGTCAGGTCCAATGTGGCCCGACGGGTCGCCTAATCGGTCGCCAAGTCGCTTACCCTATGCCAAGATGATTTTTTGCATGTTTCATCCAAAGTCCATTCAGGCACAGCACCACCATTTCGGAGTTCGGATGGTTTCATGCATCTCCAGCTGAGCCATGGTTTGCTCAATTAATTTATTCTGTCGAGGCACCTGGTAACCAGATGAACAGTTGCATGAACCATCTCCATCTCTGTAGTTTGTGTTTGTTTTTGCAAATGTCCATAATTAATATTTTTGCTCCACTACCCCAGAAATATCCCAGCACCGCTCTCCTTTTCACGTTTCATCTTCCTGGCCGATATAATCAATTGTCGTAATGACGCGTGTTTGTCGACCGGGGTCATCAACCAACCAAATCCTGTCAGCAGAGGCGGCCATGCTCATATGGTGAGATGTGGCTGTTCAACGGAGAATTGCTGACAAGCTTAATTAAAACCATAGACCTTTCACCGTGATTCACGTGAGGGGAAATTATCTAGCGACAATAGAAGATGAGCCAACGTCTAGTTGTAGCTCCTAAGCGACTGATGTGTGTCCCAATAACCCATATTCTAGTGGTGATTAAATGACGAAATTGAATCATGGAAGGGAGAATTATGAAAGAAAAAGGTGACAGCATGCAAAGGCCAAGAGAATTTATTGAATATGGACAAAGAATCACTTGTTTGACTGAACAGTCAGGTGTTTGTTTCGCTTGGCTAGCGGCTTTCGACAAAACATTCATATTTTATGGAGGATGCGGCTAACAATTTTGGTGACTCCTGAATATCGTGCATGTCAGGCAGCTGCAGCTACTTTTTGCTTTGTTTCCTCTCCTTCCGATTTCATTTGCATCACCGACGTCCGCACCAGGTGTGCCAGCATCAACCAAGACGATGCCGAACAAAGGAGACGACATGGTCATTGATGACTGGAAAGAAGATCCAATGGAGCATGTCAACGCCCCTCGCGTCATTATCCCAGAGTCGCCTAGATGGGTTGGCCTTGACGAGGATTTCGCCTCCTACGAGCAGTTGATGCTTGAGAACAACATGGAGATTGTGAGCTCTTCGCATTCCGGACCACGCAGCGAGCTGGGTAGCTGACCAGTCTAGATTCTTCACCAGATCCATAGTCTTACCGAAATGCTCGCAGAAGACAAGCACGACAAAGGACTGGCTAGCTCTAGAATGGACACGCCAACAAAGGAACCGGTTGGACAGCTTGCGCCCGGTGAGAACTCTCTGGTGTGGATTTCCGCCGACGCAGATACTGCCACCCCGGAGGAACGGGTATTAGAGAACAACTTGAAAGTGGTAAGCCAATCAATCACATCACATACCATTGTCTGATGGATGACTGATCCTTCTTAGATCCGCCTCCAGCTTGGCAAGCTTGCCGAATCCATCACTCGCAAGTGCAACGAGACGTGGTAAGTGTGCTTTGTCGTGTCTGATACCCACCTCTAGTTTACCCAAGATCTGTGACTGGTTTGATACTGACTAGATGGGTCCGATAGGGAACCAATCCAAGCTCCGGGCAGTGGCCGCGATGGGCCCCAGAGTGATGCAACATTCATCCCCGAGACTCCCATCCCGACGCAAGACAGCGGCGACGGCCCGAGCGATGGAGCGAATACAGTTCTATCCAACAATGAAATAGCCATTTTGTACGACATGTACAATCAGTTCATCGAGCGAGAGGACATACCGATGGGGTATCGGTGGATATCTCGTAACATGAGACCGTTCTTGAGGGCATTTGTATTGCACGCAGAGGAGTGTGTACTCAGAAATGAGTACAACGATATTGGGTGTAAGAACATGGCTCTCCTCAAAAAACAAGTTGCATAACTGATGGCTGACCGCGACTCCAGATAATATGGTCAAGAAACTAAAAACCTTGGAGCCGCAGGAGTTGATCTCCTTTCTGTTCACTGCACGATCCAAGCTCAAGCCGCGACATTCCTGAACCGAGATTGAAACGAAGAAGTTGTTGACCAATGACGATGTTGGAATAGAATCACCACGCCAGGCGACTTGTAAGATGCAGGATTAGTGATTACAATGTACATGGATAAGACAAACCTGGACTGTTTTGCTCTGTTTTTTAATTAATCAATGGAAGATAAAAGTTGGTGACTCGAAGGACCATCTGATCCTTATAGCCTTTCCTCTCCTTGTAACAAATAGCAAATCTCCTTCATAACTCACTCGTAGTGGAAATTGTGGATACGTGGCGCGAATCGACATAAGCCGACCATTCGCAACTGGCGCTGTGGTGGAGCGCACCGATTTGCCTGTATCGGCTCACCAAATGGGGCCAAGCAGTCAACCTGGCGGTGATCTCGACATCCTACTGGTGCACATTTCGGTGCTGGAACTATCTAATGCATTGTAACCTGTAAAAACCCTGCATTAGTAGTCCTTATTTGAGAGAAAAAAGCAATGAGGAAGGATCGGTGGCGTTGTTAGTGTGGATTCTTGTTACAGCCTGGTGGACCTCAAGGCGGAGTTGGGGAGTGCAATGGCTTGTGCGCAATCCAAGGCTTGTTTTCCTCTTGGGTAGAAACAATCGTCTCGTTTCCCCCAAGTCAACTGTTCTTGGCAAGCCACATCCTTGGCTTTTTTTTTCTTCTCTAATTCAAGTATTGAGCTCTCTGGATGGATGATTCACGATGGAGTTGACAGAAGCTAATCACGACAACGAGTCTGGGCAGTTGGTAGCCCCACCATCACCTCGGCCATCAAGCGAGGGGCAGGATAATTCTGTGCCCGACCCGCAGCCAGTTGCATGGAGCTGGAAATATATTTGGACTTTCTATTTTATTTGGGTCTTGTCCCTACTTGGCACCTTCATCTACCTTGTTGTGTGGAGTACGTCGGCAGTGTCTTCATCCTCGTGCTCCCCAAGTGGAGTGTTCAGCCCATATGCCAATAGTTATAGTTGGTATGGACCGGATGGATTTTTCCAGACCAACCTGGCCTTTGGGTCCTTTACTTACACTCAAGCAAAACTGATTGATTTGGCATGGGACCTGGTGAGTCTTTATATCTGTTCGGAGATCTTGCACAGCACTGGCTAATAATTGCTAACTACATCTTGTTACTAGTGCGTCGGTCGTAGAGGGCAGCTGGCCATGGCCTATTTGTCTTGGAAAACATTGGCTGCTTTTGTTACGACATCAATGACTAAGAGACCAGCTACTTATCGAACCTTTTGGATTGTGTTTCTACAGGAGCCCAGTCTTACCTCCTGCTATGGGTTATTTTGCGACTTTGTTTGCGGCCGTGGACTCAATTCCAGAATTGCAATGACCTTCACCATAGCCTCAGCCATTTTCACTGTCGCTTTTTCTACGATTGCAAGTGCTATGACTGGCTATTCAACAGCTAGTAGTGCTTTCGTGAAAGACAGGAGTGGGAATTTAATGCAGTTCTCCGAGTTTTCGCCCGTCGCATATGTTATCCACGACGGTGACCGAGTGGGCTTGAAACGTAACCAAATAGTTCCATTCAATTCAGAGAATACAGGTAAGAAAGACCTAAAATAAGCACAAATAAAAACTAAATATAAGTGTAGAAGAAAATCTCTTGTCCAAGGGAAATGGGCGCCAATCATGGAGTCGGTGCAGTTCCTTACTCTCAGACGACGTGTGCTATTTACAGAGCACTGTATCACGATGTGAGAAAATAGAGCGTCTTAATTTTGGCTTGCATATTTAACTCTTCCCTAGATGTTTTTAAGTACGGTTTTTATGGAGAATACCAAAAAAAAACCGTGTTCCAAACTAGATATATTGACGGCCCTGCGCTGAACATATCTGGGTTTTGGTTTCCCCAAGGAGAGGATGAATTATTTGGGCACGATTGGTTCGACGAAAAACACCGCACGTATCCCTTTCGTAACATCTTGAATGCGTCATACGCTGTGCAGACGGATATATACAACATCACATATATTGCAAAGAGTGGCAGATGTCAGCCCGTCTCTGCAGAAGTGGTAAGTGATGTGGCAAAAGATTGTGGGCAGATGTGAAGATAGTATCTAACTATGGGTACAATACAGAATGATGACTTCAAATATCAATGGGGGTTTTCTTTTATGCAACTTATTCTCATCATGATACTCCTCTTCTTTTGGTCCATTGGCGTCTGGATTATGTGGGTCGGTGCTGATGGGAAACTGATTCTCTATGACGAGGCTGGGGAGAGGATAGATGTGCCAAGTGGCTGGAGAGGTATACTTGAGCTAGCTAACGCGATGCAGAAGGAATTCAGTGCCCAGGGCATCGACCCTTCGAAGCTGACCAACCGCCAGCTCGACGCAAAGATCAAAGAGGTCTTGAACCGGGGCTCTATGCATTTTGAAATTTCGCTCGCGGAAACTGGGCTCCACAACCATTTTGCAAGATGGATCAGGGAGAGATTTTGGTGGGTTCCCGTTAGTTTCGCAGTCATAACCAGTGTCGGCCTGCTCATATACGGATCTATCCGCGTGCCTCTATTCGGTATCGCGGCCTTTTACTTGATAATAGTGGTAATCTTGCTCATCAGACGCGTGATGAAGAAAGAGCCAATGAGGGTATTATATTGATTTCAATATTTGTTTTTCAGCGGACAAGTTTATCAAAGAGGTTGCCCTTTGACGGAAGGTCAGGCCAACCATCATAAGTGGCAAAATGGCCATGTCATCCGCCCCAAGACCCCTGTTACGTGAATACAATGAATGAATTAGCAAAGGCTGCAGATATGACTGGGGCTAGCAAAAACGCAATTAGACCTCTAACACCCACGGACGACATGGGCTATTCAGTCAAAATAACGACATACCTGATGTATTTATTTTATCTAAAAAAGCCAATAGCTAGCTCAACCAGTTCGGAACCCCGAAACCTCAAGACAACTGATTTTCATACAAAGAGGTGACACCAATAATACGGCCCCATGCCTTATGACTGACTTTTCCTGGGCTGGGGGCAGTCATAGGTCGCCCTAGGTAGAACAACTTTGTCATACCTTTCTAGGAACTTTAACAAAAACCCTCCCTCATCCAGTATGTTGCAAGCCAAACTGGTCGACCTCATCAACGTTGGCCAGGAAGATGGGACTAACACCAACGTCCGCATCTTCATAAATTTGTCGGCTCAAGCGACAGCGGTATTGGAACAATGATGAATTTTCTGATTTAGTGGATGAAGAATATCAGATCTATACTCCTTATGGATTAGTGTGCTTTTGCTCAGTATCATTCATTGAATGCTTTTAGGGTAAGTTCTATCTAATTGGCTTGCGTATTCCACTCGTTTGGTCTCTCAGTAGCTCTATCGGTAGCTGTATACTCAAGTATACCTGGGTCGTGACACTTTGCCTCTAATTACAGACTATGATTCTACATATTAGGCTGGACTTATTTACTCTGTTCCATGTAGACATTCTGTAGATTTCTTCTACACCTTTTTACCTTCCAAGCCTAGCGTTCTTAAGCGTACCATCCTGTGCCCTCTATACTAAAATGGTAGGACCAAGGAACATTCCATATGCGATCATCGTTTGACGCCACCGATACCTTGTAAACTCTGACTAGCCATTCCAAATGAATCTATGTTAGGCCAAGGGCAAGAATGCTAATTTTGACTCGACCGTTGACTTCCTCCGATCGGTTAGCCTGCCGGAGTTACCCTGTCGTGCTTCAAAGCACAGACACAGCTGACCGCGGATCCCCGGAACATAGGCCTCACCATACCCCCGCACTTGTCTAATGCACGGTCAAACCGTTGCACCAATGATTATGAATTGAAAAGTTCAAGAGGATGCCATGCCCTCGAGACTCATGTATAATACACTAGACGGAATCAGTCAGGTCCTGATGTGCGCATCAGAAATCGAATCGACTCCCTCCTATCCTTCCCATTTTCGACATGCAGTGGCTGCTCCGCTGTTCATGAGTAAGTCAATCAGGCCTATGAATAGCCCGAGTTGCATGATGCTGTTCGCCGCTCTGATAATAAGCCGAGGGAAGACGGATATTTGAAGTGGGTACGAATGCGGGACCGGCGACTCTACCGAAAGCTTGTTTGGGAATTCCTCCTGGATTCTATTTTGAATCTAGCCCTTTCAAGTGATTGATGCACGTTCCTAGTTTCTGGAGCGAGAAATCCAGGCTAAACTAGCACTATTAAATCTATGGCCACCATTATTACCTCATGCGACGATCGCGTGCCTTCCGTGTTCGATCTAGGTTATGAATACCACGTAATACCTGCGGGCAGGCAAATTGTTCAGCCGAAATAGGGGCTAGGAGATAGTAAAGGGTGCCGAGGTTTAGTTGATCGTCGGCACTAATAGGCCAAGCTTTTTATTCCCCAGGTACAATGCTTGGCCCGACGTGAGATGGTGATTAACGATGGTAGACTAGATCTATTCCTTTGACGGTCGCAAACCTGCACTTGGGCTACGAGGTCCACTGAGCTAGGGATATAGAAGCTACATATAGATTGTTGTGATTTTCTAATGAATACGAGTATGGGAGTGGGATTTTGAAGAAAGCAGTTGTTACGACCAGGCCAGAGGTGCCGGCGACCGAGCCCCCACTGTTTCATAACAGCTGTTATCCGTGCCTGCAATTGCGAGCATTGCAATCATGGACTTATATTTTGGCCTGACGGGCAATTAGACGTAAAACCAAGCACGGATTGTTACAGTCATCATACAGACCCGCGAATCTTAGGATTTTTACGACGCGCAAAGTAGGGCGAACAGGGCTCCCGATAGAGGCAATCATCATCACTGTTGACCGTGCGTGTAATCGTGAGAATTGTGATTTATTTACGCGCCATTTGTTCTGATTGGCTAAAATACGTAATAGGGAGCACGGTTCCTTAGAGATACTAGCACTGGGGATGCTTTTTTCTATCAGTGAAAATATATGCTGAATAATCTAGCTTTAATTTAGGACTTTTTAGTTGGATAGAATCCCTGAAAGTGATCCAAGCGTCGGCTAAGGGTAGTTATGTGGATAATGTATCCCCGTTTGATCATCGTGACAGTATACTACATTCGCGCGTCGTGGTGCAAACGAAACTTATGTTATTTTAGCCTCGCCCGCTAAATGAATCAAGGAAGTGATAGCATTGAGTTTGCGAACACTTGCAGAAATTAGTCAGTCATGTTAAATTTGGCGTGTGGCAAGTCCGGACTAACCTGACGCTACTTCTTTTTGTGCATCACGTGGTGCTCCATGTAACTATTCAGACTACAATTTTAATCATGTCACCAAATAAGCTATTCTATGTTTCAGAGCATCCAGGAGCATTATAAGAGGACCTGGAATCCCACTGGACGTTGGTCTTATTGAAAGCCATTGCATTTTACAACTATCATCACTCTTTCAAGCATCTAACATTCTCCTCTCCTACGACTATCTTCAAAATGAAGTTTGCATTTACCCTTACCATCCTCTCCACCGTCCTTGGAACGGCCTTGGCCGCGCCTGTTGCGGACAACTCCAATACCGAGGTGGAAGAACGCCAGGTTCCAGGAGGGATGCCCGGTCCTGTCTTCATTTGCGTACGTGCTTTATTTGATAAAAGGGTATATTGTCGTCTTCCAAATCGCCATGCTGACTAGGTTACTAGAACCAACCCATGCTCAAGAATTCGGCTCTGTGCAGGAAGAACTAATTAATACGGCCGTTAAATGAGTCCTATAATTGGGGTGTGTATATTCCGGTATGGTATTTGCATTGCGATACAAGCTCACCATTTCTTAGTAACCATTTTCAAGGCTGCGTTGGATTAGGCTCTTGGTCGTTAGACACAGTACACTCCGTTGGGCCTGTAAATCAGCCGGCCATCAGCGGGTTTCAATTCTTCACAATTCGAGTTTTAGAGGGTAGTAATTGAAGTTTGACCAATTTTACAATTGACAAGATGGAATTTAAACCAGTGCATGCATGAATGAAAATCTCATTGTAGTAGCTAATCGCTTGTGGCCTGAAATTCTATTTAGTAACCCCCAATTCACTCAATTATGCACTCTCGTTCCGGGAGCGTTTTCGGTGCAAACGGCCCTTCCTCCCGGCAGCTCTGAGTCCGGCGCTCGCCGTGAGCTTATTCCGCAATTCATGCCAAAGGAGAGTTTCTCCACGCGAGAGCTGGTGTTCCCAATGGAGAGGGATGGTGGCCCTAATTTTTGGAACATCGAACTCACTGCGAAATGTTCCAAAGTCGAAGCGTTTTTTTGACTATTTGCGATTATCTTGCCGTTGGTTGCGTGTGTGATGATCTCCGAGGAAAGTGTGTGTATCGAGGAATCTGGTTGTTGAGGCTTACCGTGATCGCGTGAAGTTTGGCAGTGTTGGGGTTCCGTTTTGAGCTCCCAAATACTTCTGTTAGTGTGCCGACGTTCTTGTAGGGATATAGCCATATTTTCCATTTTCAGAGGGAAAAAGATAATTGCAGCAGGGTTGAGCTTGGGTCTTGGGGTGAAGAGAAGAGAAATCGACGCTTGCCGTAACACTAAAATCGACAGCTTCAAGGTCTTTTTTCGACTAATAGATTCGGTACCAGACATTGTGAGACATTCAGATCTAGCTCCTCCATTCCACAAACTCCCAAAAGATCCTGTATCAATCGGACTTGATATTGCCGCTCGGAATTTCGAAGATCGAAACTCGTCTAAGAGATAAGTCTCATTTTTCTTTTGCAAAGCCACAAGGTTTTCCTTTCACTTATTCGTAGACCTAGTAGCTGTGATCAAGTCTCAGGTTTTAAATCAGATCCGGAGACCTAGTTCGGGGGGTGAGCTTTTCTGTGTCGCTGACACCCCTCAACAAACCGACACGTCGCAAAGATTAAAGAAAGAATGACCCTGTTATTTGTCTTGGTTCTAGAAATTTTTCAAGATCGTTTATTGTAAACGGAGAGCGAAAGAAATCCCTGGAAGCGTTCGGGTGAATTATCGGTGGTTGGCCACGGCACCCTGAGAAGTGGGTTCGGTATTATTGGAGTGACTGGTCGGACTCGTTTTCTTTGTGAACAAGACGCTCTATGGTGGCGCAAGTATTCGGATTGGGACATCTCAAAGGGTCGGGCCCACCGTTTCGGTTGGCAAAGGTTGTTAATATCCATCTCACTCAGATCGTCCACATTTTTCCATACCACATCATTATGGCACGCCGCCCTTCGTCCGTGGCATTTAGCGAGCCCAGTGACGGACATGTTGCTCATCTGGAGCACATGTTGTGAGACTGGCCAATTAGCCCCGATTTCATGCACCATTCGTCATGCCGTCGCATATTTCCTCATAGCTTTAAGAGACTACTTCTAGTCGAATGAGGTCGGGACTCGCTCAGTCCAGATTATTGGTGACCTCTGTTTGAGGGCATTTGCTTGGGAATGCGAGCTGATGGGGTAGTAGGTCATACTTTGTCCCTAGCAACCGTTTGCCGGACAGTGTGTCACTCGTGTGCGGAGAGACTTTAATCCCTCCTCAATACCCTTGCTCGTAGGCTTAGCATAACTGGATTCCCAGAACGGCACACGAATCGAATTAAATAGCACTTTGGATCCTGCGATCATCATTGGAGGTTTCCAAGGTACTTTCAGCATGCCTCGACATAAAATAATCGTACAAAGGAGTTTGCTTCGGTTGGGGTCGTCTGATGCATCAGTCCATTTATTGATCAAGATTTGGAGCCCATTGGTCGCCCTAATGATATTGGCCTTCAGGGATGGATCGGCGCAGGTGTTCTTCGTCTGGTATAGGCAATAGACCCTGAAGATGCTATTCCCCAGGGCGGTGATCCCAGTGAACGCCTGGTTGATTGTGGAGTTTGACATGAAGACAATGTTGGGTCTATACTTGCGCTATCTCGCTGGCAGGGTGAAGCGGCCGTCGCTTTCTACCTGTTGCGCTGGCAGATCATGAAGTAGAGGGTCGGGCACATCAAAGAAGCCTTTCCAGTGCCGCATTCCCAAAGCAAAGCTATTTGGAACGGCTCTGACGAGCTCCTTCACAATCATCGCTTTGATTCTCCGGAAAGCTACTTTCCATCGGCATATGTCGATGAGCAACGAGCATCTGGACATGACACTCATCTCTCCTAGGGGATATTTCTCAAAAATGTATCAGCAGCCGAAAAAAATGCTAGAAATGAGGAGGTATGAAGACCGAAGTAACGGTAGTCAGTGGAAGCGGGATAGCGGCAGGTAAATCGGAATCGCGTAAAACAGAAAGCCATCGACCCCCTGCAACCTCAGAGCGGGAGTGTAAGGTCCCCTCATGACTCTCGATTAATATTCTCTGCCACACGGCGAATCTTCTGCTTTTGCCTACTGAAAAATGAATTATCGTCTTGCACAGGTAGCAGCATTGCGGCGCTATAGCTCTTGTCCGCTAATTCTGCCCCAACCTCCGACGGATGTGTTCCTGGCAACGCCGAGGTGATGGCCCGATGATGGTTCGGCCAAGTCTGACTCCTCGTGAGGGAGACCAATGCATTGGCGTCATCTATTCCAATGAGGAAACTAGAAACAAGAAATGAATGCAAAAACAGATAACCGAGTTGGAGCCTCGGTAATGTCGCGCTTGGCATCATCATTGGATGAGTTTATTGAGCTAGCTTGGCAGCGATGCGGTGACCTGGCAGGATCCCAACCCAACGCGATGATGGATGACGGGACAGCATTTGGCGGTTGAGTGAAGAGGATGCAGGAGTCAAGGGTATAAAAAATAGACAATCCAGATCGTATGTTTGAGTATTTCCGGAAAATGTGTGCTTATTTCAATCGATTTGGTGGCGCACTGGCCCCAAGATGTGTGCTTAGAAAGGCTTTTGGACATGACAAGAATGACATCAGAATGCGGAGCAACGAGATGGGTGATCATTGGTGTTGTTGATGCTGAATCCGGGTCTTGCTCCCTTGCTCGGCTAGATCCGGTGAGGGGTGTGTGGCGTGAGTTTCTAAGGTGAGAATAGACTTGAAGGGTGAAAATGATGCTCCAAATTTCAGATATCGGCGCGAGCCGGGTAGACAAACGTCCAGAGCTTATTCACGATGGAACTTGCTAGAGAATGTTAGCGCCTATGCGGGATGCATGCGTTTTGCAAGTGGATTGCATACCTGTTGAGACCCCAGTTCCTCGCGAATTGCATCGCTTGCCAGGTACAAGAGGGATTCCTTTTGGCGAAGAGGCTCGTTTTTAGCAGGTCTACCAAGCTGCTGCTCGGGATGCCGGGCATCGTCACGCCGTTCAGTGAGTAAGCGAAATTTGCCGCGTTGTGAGGCTGGAATGGCCTTGATCTAGTTGTCCAGAGCTTTCTTCGCTTGTTGTTGGGAAAACTGGAATTTTTTGTCGAGGGCTTTAGCTGTGATCCCAAAGCCTCCACACTTGAACTCTTTCGCCGAGAGAAGTGGAGACAACGATTCGATGATTAAGGATCTTTTTGAATATCTGAACATGGTCTATTTCCGACTGGGTGTTGAGCTTGGCGAGAAACAAGAAAACACGCGGCGATTCAAAATAGCCGCAGTACTCTCTCCGTGTCATATAAAAGCTCAATATCACTGGCTCTAGATCTTGCTGTGAAATCTGGAAAAGGTATGGTGGTGGCAGGGTTGTGTCTCCTCAAAGGCGTGGTCGGCGATGCCATCATCAATGACAATGACGATGCAATCTCCAGCAGGCGGCCTGAAGAATCGTGTGAGAATTGGCTAAGGTGGAACACTTCGTCTTCTTCATTGTCCTGGCAAGCGTTGCCAGGCCACCCACCTGCATGCAATGTCAGTTATGAAGCTAGGAACTAGATGGCAAAAGCCAAAGCAACAATGGAACTTTACCACAAAATGACTTACCGTCAGTGGGCATATGTCAGACACTGCGATATGTGTCTTGTGGCTGGCATACCTCGGCATATGTTTCTTCTGGTGTCTAAGGTGGCTGGTTGACTGGCATCTGGTGCAATCAGTAAGAAATTGCGTAATGGTCAGAGAAACTGCAGAGAAATAAACTCACAATCTTTCATTTCTGCCCGCGTGGACAGCCGCGAATGGCCGGTAGTATCGAATGCTTTGCTGATTTGGTAGCAACCAAAGACTCACTTCAGTCGAACCCTTGGGCCTTGAGGCCATGTGCAAAAAGACTTATCGTGGCTTGGGATTAGCATGTCCAACACTCTGGCGTGTGGTAGGAACCCGAGTGATGTCAAGGTGGAGTGGCGTGTCAGATACCGGGCGCTCTTCCGGTAGGACACCGTGAATGGTCAAAGGACATCTTACCGGACTATTCCAACCACTGTTGCTTGATGTTCTTGACTATTTGCCAGCCAGAGTTTCCCGACACCATGTGAGTCTGCTTTTTCGTCGCAAAAAGTGGGACAGAGGGGGCTGACAAGGCTCGGACGGAAGAGGTGAAGATCAGTGTCGTCGAAGCTAGGCAATGAGGCGGTCTTCAAGAACTGAGCAGACAAGGTGACCCTGGAGGCGGATGTTTGACCCAAGAGACACGAGGCATATTGGAACATCGATCGAGCAAGATCCGAAATCGTTTGGTTCGTGGGTTGTATGAACCTGAAAGCGGCCAGAATTAGTAAAAGATGAGAACGAGATGAGAACCAAGAAGAAGAAGGGGCAGCATGCGGGAAGAAGGAGAAAAGATACTTACCAAAGGGAGCTATGGCTAGAGGGATGTCAGTAAAAGGAATACAAAAGCATGCAGGGAGGAGGAGTTACCTGGAAAACTAACCGTAGCTCCGAGCAGCAAAGACCATAGCTTACCGGCTCGCGTGTGCGTATATATAATGACATGGAGAAAAGAACGAAAGGAAATGGGTCTAATGGAAAAGACTTTATAGCTGGAAGTGAGATGCATTACCTCAGCGACCTTCAGCAAAGCTCATGTGAATCCCTTTCACTGTTGTTACTGTTTTACAGCGCGTGCTTTTGGCAGATTAAGAACGTCTCACGACAATCTAGCACAAGCGACGGAAGATAATGCCACGTGGGTACACAGGACACCGGTGAAACAAGCGACGATTGCAGTGAAGGGAAGTGTTGGCCTATGAGATGCCAAAATTCAAACCAACTTTCCTTGAATGGCACCGAGAAGCGATGACAGTAAGAAATGGTAAAAACAGGCGAGATTGAATGGGTGAAGGGAGCAATCAATCATGTCCCTCTCCGGATCCACGCCACTCTCTTTGCCGTCAACAGCCGCGGCGGTCACACATAAAACAAGCGATGGCCACACAAACAGGATGAACGCAAAAGATCCCGTCGCATGAAGCGAGTAGTAGCGAGCCGAAAAAAACAGTTTGATCTTGGCACGGAATTCGGCTAATATTTCGCTTCAGACTTCTTAATTAGACCATTTTCCCATTCTGTCTCACAGAGTGTTTGATATTGACGGAGATGAAGGCGGAAGCATCTGCAGCTCGCCACGGCCCCGTCCGATGCCGCACCCGGTGACAACGCCGAGCCACCTGTGAACCTCGTCGCACGATGCCTGAAGCCCCAGTTGGTCAATTGGTGGTACTGTAGCACTTCGGTCAATTTCCCGACCATGGGCACATGCTTTGTGTGGCCACTGCGCACCCATGCAAGATGGGTTACTGTTAGTCACAAACAGGGACCGCATCATCGTGTACGCTCTTACGCCTACTACGGTTGACGCGTGTCGCCACATCTAGTACCAGCCACATTTTTTCTCGTGGCGTAGTGACCTCCGATTCTGTCCCTCCGGGTACTCGTGCAGGTGGCCATGTTAGTGATGGATGGAGACTGGTTGACGCAGGAGCTCGCGAAATACCAAGTTCCAATCAGCCCAAGAGGCTCAGACACGGATTCAGATGCCCGATGATGCAGTCCAATCGTGTATTTACATTCTTGGGGCCAAATTGATAGCTCGTGTTCCCGCTGACAGGGCGCGGTTTCCGTCTGGTTCGACGGCATCGGTCGCGTCGCCTCCAGTACCTGTTGTGCAGTCTTTCGCTCAACGTGAATTCTTGCTTCCAGAGCTGTTTTAATCAGCATTTTCGAAACCGCCGCGGGATACGCTCAACCTCTAGCCCGTAATAAAACCGATCTGAAGACTGAATGAGACTTTTACGCAGAACCACGTCGAACCAAACGTCCCAACTGCCATGATGATCTTGTCGGATGATAATGTACATAACAGGCCTCAATCTAAAATGCCACCACTGCCAGTCGATGTTAATAGTCGTGCTTTCGGAGTAGCGCCGAGTTGTCTCCGCGGCTATAGCCGTTTGTGCAATGCGTGGGTTAATTGAACTCCAAACTACCCCGGCACTGCCATAATGATACCAAATAGTGCTAATTTCCAAATGGGCCCATTTAGAAGCATCCATACTGTGCATACTGTATCAACTCGAAAAATCGAGACTGCGGGAGTTACGAAAATGACCCAGGGGGTTGATGCTGTGGATATTCTCTCAGCTTCTTTGGCATTAAGCGATGACCTTCCATTGGCTATCTGCAGATCCCCACGATTTAGGTTGCCCCATAGCATGTCTAGATTTTTCGAGTTTTTACGACGTTTCTTGCCTCTGAGGCTGGCATATTTTTCCACCAACCGGCCAACTCCCTGCCAAGATCTCAGCCTTGTGGGCCTCCCCGTTTCAGCTTTCAATAGGCGACCTCAGCCATGTCCATTTTCACGCCACCGACAGCATGGCATCGGAACTTTTTCTGTCCTCGCTTAGCGCAGAGTAGATCGCCTCCTTCGGCAGTACCTCCACTGTCTTCCAGTTTCCATAATCGGCAGCATAGTAAAGAGGCGTCGGCCCGCCGGCGTCTCATGCCTCCACACTACCTCTGTATTCTACGAGCCACTCTATCATAGAAGTGGTATCTTCATTTCTGCTTCTCTGTTTGTGTGTACTTCGAAGACCTCAGTGTAATGGTGTCAAACCTCTTCCACCCCGCCTAGTGTGGTCAAACCTGCTGCGATCCTAGTTATTCTCGAGCAACTCAAAGAGGCCAAAAAATATATGCCCAGATTTAGAGTCATTTCAAGGTTATCTGATTCGTGTAGAGTGATTATATAGGTTAGCTGGAAATTCATTTCTTTGTCTCTCATTTTGAACAGCTTCACTAATTGCGCCGCGAGATCCGGGAAGTCAGAATTGCTCTCGCCAGTACCTATCGTTTTTTTATTACAAGTGCCATGAAAATAGCACAGTCACATCAAGTCGGTTTTAAAACACTATATGGAGTTCCTTGCGCAAAAAAAGGACTTATCCTATTTGACGTACCTTGAGTTTTGTCCATGGGATGTTGAACAAGAGAAGCGAATTGTTTTATCACTTTATGTTGTTGATATGGTATTGAATGCGTAGAAGTGCTCAAACCTCGTACAATTTCACTTTCGTACATGAAAAATTTATTCAGTGTAGCCGCAGTATCCGGATCACGCCTAACAAGGATGACTTGGATAATGCTGCGATGGCAAGTTCACCTCCCACACCAATTAGCTCACGTGATGCTTTCGGTAGTTTTGCAGAAGGCTGGAGTGGTGGAGAAGGCGTTTTCCACGAGCTGTCTTGGTGGTAGCGTGGGAGCTAGCAAGAGCATGGTCTCACCGTATTGAGCGTGTTTCTCGTATCTAGGCCGACCTTGAGTGGCTCGATTCCTGCCGAGATTACTTAGAGTTTCCAATATACTATTGTAACCTTACTCGGTGGTAAGGACAATTGCCAAATCGAGCGAGGCATGAGCAAGGTCCGCCTGGCACACCCTGCACACTATTTCATGACGCATTTAGTTTTCCAGATACGGAGCGGACGGACAAGCTCCGGCACTCACAAATTCTTCCGCCGAGCGCTTAGCCAAAATGGGAATACGTCCCCTGTCGCATTTCAATTTCCCCGTGGTGCGGTTCTGGAAACTGTGGATTTCCTAGTGAAACTCATTGCCAGATTAAGGACCTCGGGACTTGCCGAATTATACGATGCGTCGCTGTGTTGTTTCAAACGGGATAAAAGACACCAGATCCTCCATCTCATAATACACCCCATCAACAACTGCAGATCCGGATCAGCGATACCGACCATGTGGAAACTACTTGTCAGCGGCATGATTGCCGTCGCCTCTCTGGGCGTCAACGCGGCCTACCCCAACCCCGGTCCCGTCAACGGCGACACGCGTGTTCACGACCCCAGCGTTGTCAAGACTCCCAGCGGCGGATATTTGATGGCTCACACTGGTGACTATGTTGCCCTCAAGACCTCTACCGACCGCACCACTTGGAAGGACGTCGGTGCCGTTTTCCCCAACGGGGCCCCTTGGACCACCACCTACACCCAGGGCGAGAAGAACCTCTGGGCCCCCGACATCTCGTACCACAACGGCCAGTACTACCTTTACTACTCTGCTTCGTATTTCGGAATGCGAAAGTCGGCCATTTTTCTTGCTACTAGCAAGACTGGCGCGTCTGGTTCATGGACCAACCAGGGTGTCGTCGTTGAGTCTTCCGACGCTAACGACTACAATGCCATCGACGGCAACCTTATTGTCGATGCTGACGGTAAATGGTGGTTGTCTTTCGGCTCTTTCTGGTCTGGTATCAAGATGATCCAGCTCGATCCCAATACCGGAAAGCGCACCGGCACCAACATGGTCTCCCTCGCTAAGCGCGACGCCTCCGTCGAGGGCGCCATTGAGGCTCCCTTCATCACTCGCCGTGGTAACTACTACTACCTCTGGGCATCTTTCGACAGGTGCTGCCGAGGTGCTGCCAGCACATACCGCGTCATGGTTGGTCGATCTACCAGCGTCACCGGCCCCTACGTCGACAAGAGCGGTAAGCAGATGATGTCCGGCGGTGGTACCGAGATCATGGCTAGCCACGGCTCTATCCACGGACCTGGACATAATGCTGTCTTTACTGACAAGGATGCTGATGTCCTTGTTTACCACTACTATGATAATGCCGGAACTGCTCTTTTGGGCATTAACCTTCTGAAGTGGGAGAGTGACTGGCCTGTTGCTTACTAGACAGTATAACCTTGGTTTTTAGTTTTAATTTACTCAAGGTTTATCAAAGTTTAGTTTCTGTACATAAAAGAATATATTCATATATATATTTGAAGAAAACTCCTTTCTAAAATTTAAAATGCCAATAGTGGGTGGTTCCGTTGTTGTTGTCTTGATTGATCACGATAGCCTGGACTTGGTTCGCAGACATTTAGTCGTTCAAAATCGACTAATTTGTTAAATCATATCTATACTATAAGCTAGTGGCGATGGAATAAGTGTGAGCTATGGCCCAATTGGCTGAGTTCTTGTGGAAATGAGCGATAACTTTTGCGAAATGGCGACCAGACATAGACAAGAGGCGAAAGGCAAATTGTTCAGGTAAGTTGAAAAGCCTCTCTGAGACTAAAATCGCCAATGCGCGCCACCCTGGTCACAAAACATTGACACGTCCATTTGGCGAGTTATAAGGTGACGAGGATCTGGGCGGCGTACATTTGTGGCTCTGCTAGCCCACTGAGCAACTGAGCAATCACCAGAGTTGCCATGAGAAGCCCAGTATTCTGGACAAATCACACTTGGTGCCTAATTTGGCTATGACTTCCGTAATAACTTGCTGTTCACCATTATTCCACTCGTAGCTCAATAGGCAGCGCCTTGATGCATCGTTCGGTCATTTCGTCCTGTGCGCTGATAAATACGACCTCGATGAATTTCTTGTGTGTGATGGAGGAATACACTGATCTTGGTTACAGTGCGGCCATCTTTGTATTGGGTTGAACTAGAGTAAAAAATTCCATGCTGCATTTCTTTTAGACTGCAGCGGTTCCAACGAAACCAGACTCCCAAATAGGTCATCTAATATCGAGTTTACCAAATAAGACGAACCAGTCGTCGTAAAACTGCATCATCCTTAATTGGGGCTTTTTCCAGGTCCCATTTAACCTCCCCCTTCTCATCCAACCAAACCCTGTCATCAAACATGGGGATTATTTCTCTCGAATAGGCCACTTCTTGTCGGCTGACAAATGTATCATCCTGTGGCACCCACAGCTTTGGTCTCGGTAGCCAAGTCTCTGGAGGCATGTAGCATCGGTCTCTGTACTCTATTGGAAAATCATCCTCCATCGATAATTGAGACACTGCTCGTTGGAACTCGCGGAATCTCTGGGGCCGAAGCCATTCCATCAACATTATTGGCGTCCTCAGTCTCAGTCCCATTAGTCCACTCTCGTCAGCCTCCTCAACCTTTTCTGAGTCCACGGTGGACTCGGAAATTTCAAGAGAGGTCGATGAGGCATCTCCTAGGCCTCTGAGATTTAAATTGTCTCCACTGCTTCTACTTTCAACAGATGTCTCGTCGTGGAGGTCATAAGGTTGGGTGACCTTAGCTCTGGCACCCTTGGTCTTGTTTTCCAGCAGGGTTGGGTGTCTCTCATCCTCAGCGATACGGGATCTTGGGAGTCCATGCAAGAGCGGCTTGACCGCTGCCCAAATTAAAAAGTGTGCCAAGGCTGTACATAGTAAAAGAGGGCAAACGAGTGCCAGCTGTACAAATGCAGCACGTACAGCAAAGAGTGCAATAAAATAAATCTGTGCAAAATACAACCCCATCATAAGGTGCTGAAGAGCTCGAGGATAAAACAGTCCTTTGCTATCCAGAGATTCCGTATCATATACGTAAAGTAGGTTGTATTTGTACACAAAGTAGACGAAGCCAAATCCTGTAACTGCAAAGAGCAGAATCAGAGGGGATATGCAGATATAAAAAATCACTTATTAAATGTGTTAGTGAAAGCTCGTTTGGTAATATCGGAAATCGGTACCTATTACGCCAATGAATTCGAATATCGGATAAACGCCGCCCCATTGCACCACGGGCAAATCGTGCCACCTTTCAAGGCTTAATCTTGGATTGGCAGAATACCTCGCCACCACTTGGTGTCGAAATAATTGGATAACCTGCACCAGCTCGTTGGCACCTGCTTGGAGACAAAGAACCAGAATATATGAATAATAGAATATCGAACGATAAGGGACTGCAGACAGCAGCACCTCCTCCGGGCGCTGGCCAAAGAGCGGGGTAGCATTGTAGGGCATAAACATTGCAATTAAGAATATATCGACAACCTGGAAGATAAAGAAGGCGTTCTGAATGAAGAGTTCAACTCTTGAGAGCGATTGTAGTCCCGAAAATCTTGCGCAAGGTCTTAGCAAGACAGGTATGAACCCCATCCATAACCATACGAACAAGGCCTGGATGAGACCCTCGATTATCTGGTTCGCCATTGGCGGCAGGTTGAGGCCATGTGGACCGCCGGTTAAAACTGTGGCGAAATTGAAATTCTTTGGAATCATACTCAATATAAAGTTTGGATACCACCAAATCAATAGCGCAATGCCAACCACTGGGAAGATGAAAAGTTTGCGAAGCATCCTTTCCCACCATTTGATACGTAGTGAGCCCCACAGAATCTCACACGGCCTGATGCCAATGACAGGTTGATCCATGTGAAACGGTATATGGTGGACAAGGAGGCGACAGGCCTCCATTGCATTGTTTTGTGAGTCGAACTCTACAAACACGGCACCTAATGATGACTCATGGCTTGTGTCGCATTCTTGAGAAATAATTTTGATCTTTGTGTCAAGCGAATTCAAAGTTGATCTTGCCCACTCAATTGTATCAATCCTGCGGCCGGGTTTGGTGAAGGTTCGATGCGAGGGCCGTGAATCATTGGATATGTGCTGTGCCGCCACAGAGCCATCAAAGTCTGGGAGGCTTGGGTTTAGACCATAGGGATGATGGTATGCCAGTTTAATGCACTCGTCTCGAGTGGTAGATGATGTTCTATGTGATTGCAGACTTGTTAATTCATTGATCTCAGTCCGGTGTCGATTATGTGTCTTCTCGGTCTCGTTTGACCAGAAGTGCACAGACGTTGCAGCATCGTATCTCAAACACTTATCCTGAGCGGCATTCGTGGTCTTGGTTAATTTAATCTCAG
This sequence comes from Calonectria naviculata, assembly GCA_003031705.1. Taxonomy (NCBI): domain Eukaryota; kingdom Fungi; phylum Ascomycota; class Sordariomycetes; order Hypocreales; family Nectriaceae; genus Calonectria; species Calonectria naviculata. The sequence goes on from NAGG01000104.1 coordinate 69,981, forward strand.
CTTTTTCTAAGACGAGGGCAACCTTCTCTCGCTTTTTCACCAGATTTCTGAGCTTTTTTGTATCTTTCGGAATCCAAACAGAGAGAGCAGTATCACCAAACAGCTTTTTGATTCTCGCCTCATTCATGTATGTCTTTGGAACATTGTTGAAGAGGACCGTACGGGATGATAGGCGGTTGGCATTGACAGGTGTCAGAAGATAAGCGTGTCTAAGATTGGCGGAATAGATGCATTCACGGTATATCACAAACATGACGAAGCCTATGACGTAAATTAGTAGAATTCAAACCTAAGCCCTGAAATACTAACAGCTGTAGATCCATAACAAGACAACATGGGCATAGTATTTCGTTGGGTCCACAACATTGCGAATGGTCATGCGAGCTGCGTTGTCGTCATCCGCCCCGCCGCCCGTCATGTGTATGGGGAGTAGAATTGGCCACGCAAGACATATCCCGACGGAGCAAATGATAATCACAACCTTGAGATAACGAAGGAATAAAAAACTGTCAAGAGAGCATTGCGTGAGTAGAACCGAGTCAGGGATCAAGACAAAATCTTTGATCCAACCAAACCAACTGGAGGGCAGCGATGGAATTGATGTTCTGGGTTTTTTTAGTTTACATATTTTCAATGGCATCAGTGCCGAGGTCTTACTTTGAAGGTGAGATGTCGGGGATAGTTTTGGGAGAATAAACTCTCGGACACTTGCGACGGAGGATAAAGAAGATGAGTAAACATATAGCCAGGTAGGCAATAGTAGGCAGAAGAGTGCCGATAACGGGAGCGAAGGAGGTTTTTAACAGCACTTCCCAAGACCCGAGTGGATTAGGCAGCGTTGGTTTCATTGTAGGTATTCCTCCAGTGTTGTTTCCTATTCTAGGGTCTTCAAGATCCCCCAATTCAACCTAGTTTTGGCTGGAATTAGACGAAGTTAAAGGTGGGAAAGGGAAAAAGAACTGGCGTAATTGTACTCACGTCTCGTATCACGCTTCGAATGGCGAGGTCGAAGAATTCTCCCTTCTGAGCCATTGTAGCCGTTTGCGCTCAGGATGTGGAATTGTTGGAGTCATCTATTTTTTACATGAAATCTGCAGGTTTGTTTCAGCTGTTAATCTTGGGTATTTGCACCATGATATGGGAAATATTTTTGAGGACTTTGGTAATGTGGGTTCAAAGACTCAGCTCCCACCTGTACTGTAGCACTGCCCCCGCCTAAAGCACAAGCGATGCAGGGGCTTCAATTTCGTATAGGCCAACGAGAATCTGAAACGACAACTCGCAGGGCTGAATTCACGGAGCTAATCCACCAACGCATTAGCTTGATGGGGCCCATCACCACCAATCGGCACTTGAGAATGCCATATAAGCAGAGCTCTGGACAAGCGAAGCTGCAGGCTCCCTCAGGCAACACGTCGCTGCATCCAGCCATAATCGGCCTTTTTTGTGGAGAGCCAAAACCGCCACGTAAATGGCAAGACTAAAGTCGCATGAATTGCAACGTTTCTCAGCAAAAATGGCACAAATTGTTAGTACTCATAGAATATTGGGTATTGGCTTTTTTAGTTGCTACAGAAGTAGCTCTCGAAAGCCCATTTTATTACATACGTGCTTCTTCAGATGATCTACGGTGATTTCCTCAGCTCTGGTGAATATTTATTCAATGGGACCATGTCCTAGCAGCAAGGCGAATGAGCTCTAGGTTTTCTTGCAAACTTTGCTTTTAGGCTATTTGAATATATTTGAAGCATGTGTAGCTTTCAGAAGCTGTGAAGCTGCTGTAGCCTAGCTGTACCAAGTTGTTACATATTGTTGTATTGACTAAGGCCACACTTCAGATATCTCTATGAGTTGAAATGGGCCTTTGAGTACAAACTAACCATTCAGTTTCCCGCTTAAATGGATTTTTATTTATTCAATACATTAAATTCTACATAGTTTCTAAGATTTTCTCTACTTTTCTACTATTCTAAGTCTGGTAAATACCTTACCCAGATACCGCTTCTAACCGTCATGCAGCAACTTCCCAGGCATTTACTCCAACACAATGACCCCAACAATAAAACGCCTAGAATATGCCATTCTCTCAATCGTACACAACTCAGTCACTGAGTATCCCGATCCTCCACACATGTACCAAGTACGCAGCAAAACACACATTCACTCCTCCCTGCCAGATGGTACCTGTGGGCAATGATTGGTTGGTCGAAAGAAAGACCCCAGCCCACAGGCCATCAAACGCTCTGGGCAGTACGACGACAATGAGGAAGAGCGGCCGGCTCAACATCTTCGCTCAGTCGAGGCCTCTTATTAATGGCCTGTTGAATCATGTCCCTGGAATCATCCATTCCCTTTCGCATACGCTTCAACACGGCGCGCTCCTGCTCAAGTTGAGCAAGCTCTCGCTGAAAGGCGCAAGTATGCTCAATGCGCTTATGGTCCAAGTTGAGGCGCTCCTGCGCCAGGACGGCCCGCTGCTCCGCGGCCCAGTTAGAATTGTGGACGTGGGCCTGCCGCATGGCATCAACCTGCTGCTTGAAATTAGCTCGATCCCGCTGCAAGGAGGCCTCATTCTTGGTGCGCTCTTCCTCGACGGAAACACGCGTCTTTTCAAGAAATTCACGATACTGTTGGAGGGAGGCGCGCTCACGTTCAACCACGCCAACCATGCTCCAGTTGTAATCCTGCGGCTTCGTTGCGTTCTGGATCTCGGCCTTGAGACGCTTTACGGTCGCGTCGAAGAGGTTCGAGGAGTGCTGCGAGGCGGCCGTGAGCTGCGTCACGACCCTCAAAAGCGCCTCTCGCTCTACCGGGTTCGATTGAGCTTGCGCCTGAGCCTGGAGCCGCATGATTGGGGCCCGCATGACTCCGGCGATTAGGTTTTCATCTTGCGCCGGCTTCCTCTCCGTATACGTGTACGTGTACATGACCAAATCCTGAGTGGCTGATTGGATGACTGGCAACCATCGGCGGTCGTGGTCGTTACACCATGCCCACAGCTTGTACTTGACGTCGGTCGGCATCACCCGGATCCTAGGCTCCGTTAACCATGCTCTCATTTGAACAAGCAGGGAAGCTTGGTCATGAGCGCGGGATGCCAGCTTATCGAGGAGATTCCCGGCCAAATCAAGAGCTTCCTTTCGGGTGATGCTGATCTTCCTTACAACAGTCCTCGATCCACCAGCGGTATTCGGCTGAGCTTCATGAGGCTTTGCCACGCCCTTGGCTTGGAGCAGGAACCGGTGTGGCATAACGGAAACAGTGGTCCCGGGCACTTCTGGGGCCTCTTTGGCAGCGATTATAACGGGCTTTTGCGCCGCCTCCGGGCTGGAAGACGGAGTGGAACGGCCTACGGTGATGGATTCGGCCTCCTGAGGCTTGGTCGTAACTTGTTCCTGCTTGAGAGATCGACGTGGGATGGTCGCAATGCCAGTTCCGGAGGCCTCGTCGTACATGAATGACGGTTCCTCCTTGTCTGACCACTTGATCTTGAACATCTTCCGGTTGGTTTTAGAATAGGCATCAATCGCAATGTCAACAAAGTCCCACAGCTCATTGAACCTCTTCATCTCCCCCGCCCGATCCCTTTGGTTATACGCAACACATCGAACATTTCTCGCAATAACCGCCGCAACGAACGTGGATGCGGGCAGCATCCACGTTCCTCCACTGGGGTCCTGGTCGGCAGCCTTTTGCTTAGAAACCAAGTCTCCCATTTCCACGAAGAGCGGCCCGTAGCCTGACCACTGGTAAAAGACTGTGGCCGGCAGAAGCTTGGTCAAGTGAAGCCTGTCCCGGCAATCGAGCCAGCATTCGATGTTCTCCTCCCGGCCCCTCTTTGCCAGCTTGAATATGTGATCAACCATGTGTCCGTAGATAGTCAGAAGGGTAGATTCGTCGAGTTTGGCCACCTCCTGAGCCGGAAGATCCAACGCATTCACCATCTTCATGGTCAAAGTGCCGTTGTTGACGGCCTTCTGGACGTCTTCAGCGCTAAGCTTGTTGCAGTTAGAGGTCATGGTGAAGCTTTTGGGATGTTTGGGGCTGGATAGCTCGGGAGCTTTTAAGTCAGAAAGCAAGGTGAGGAGGTAAAGGATGAAGGAGGATCGGTGGTGTTTAGGGGGAAGAGACTTTCGGCACGCTATCATACACAGAAGACTCTGTTCTTGTTGATGAATGGAATGTTCTGGGTGGAAAGAAGCCATCTTGAAGCAGAATAACGCGACCTTTTAACAACAAGTTGAAGAAGACTAGATGGTTCTTTAGCTGGCCTTTTAGTCACCGGTGTGTTGACTTCAAGATTTTCCTGGAAGCCTCTGCTGGTCTCCTTTTTAGCAAACCCAAATCATAGTCAAACGCGGCAAGCCATAACTATCCCATTGAGCGCGGCAAGTTGCACTAAGCTCGGGGGTACAAATTGTTGCCTGGTAATCGGTGATGGTTCTCCAATAGGTTCAATTCTAGCAGTGGTATTTAAACAAACAAAGTAATTATGCACATCGTCGGAACATGGTCACCGGGGTTAAGGTGACATTTATATCTATGGGAAATAGGTGGCTAAAGAGGTACCACCAATTTAGGGCGTCTTGATTTAGTGGGATCCCTGCGAGACCCAAGTGCACTTAAAAGAATACCGGATATCCTGAGCTACGGGTGCAGAAAGTTTTCCAAGCTTTATGTTGATTTATAATCCATTCGCGCATGTGAAAGATGATCGCCAGACTGACTGTTTGGCGAAGCTGCTGCCTTGGAATTTACTTTTCTAGAGCTCGTGTGAGGTGGTGAAGGACGCACCATGCAGACAAGTGGCAGTACCAGTTGAAAAGCAAAGTCAATCTAGATATAGCTCAAAGTTACGGTGAAGACACGGCCGCAGGCTGACGACACTTGGTTTCATTAACATCATAATCGTTATCGCTATTATACAGTAATCCTCTACGCGTAAGCTCGATACTCGTTCCACGACGCCCGCAGCGCCTCCAGCACGTTGCTGATGGGCCAGGCATGTGTTCTCTCCAGAGTTGACATCAACTGCACAATTGCTGCCTGTTCACCGGGGTCGTGAAAGTATTCGCCACACATCGAAATGGCTGCTGCTGCAGTAACCATGGAAGCCTGAAATGTAGGATCACAAAGTGCTACACCGCAGATGCGTCTCGTCGATTCTCGCAGCAGCTCCTCCAGAGCCTTGTGCGCGGCACTGGCGCCGAGTCCTATGCGACGAAACTTGGAATCGTGCACCGCGAGGGCTATTCTCCCTATCTCGACGTGCTGCAGGGCCATAACTTGACACTGATTTGCAAGCCATATGCTGGGAAAGTACCTCCCTTCGCTTGGATTTCTTTCCTCGTAATAGAGTGGGGCCAGTTGGTGAGGCGGAGTTTCGTCCAGAAACTTTTCAAACGCTTTGAGTGCGTTCCACTGATCTGTCCTGGACCTGCCCCCCGTTATATTTGTGTCTGTTTCCTCGCTAAAGCAAAACTTGACGACGTGAGCACACCATTCGATCACGCAATTGGTCCAGTCAAAGTCATCGCCGTCAAAGTTGCAGTAATCGTCCAAGATCATGGTTGGCAAGCGAAAGGGTCGGCGGTGGGTGATGACGGACCAAATCTCCTGGCGAAACGCAATGTTGCAGGCCGAGTGACGCAAAGACGGCATCGAGGGAGCAAAGACATCCGGGCTACGTGGCGGGGTGTGGACTATACGCCATATGCCAATCGTCTGTTCCTGCTGAGCTTGAAACACCGCCTGTATTGCCCTCGAGAACGTTTCGCTATCTAGGCCTGTAAAGCGTGCTACGGGGCTGTTAGAGTCTGGACTATCATGACAAGGTTCGGAGGGGTTGGTATCCTACTGTCGACTTGCTCGTGATACCGAAGGATAGTTATTGCCGTAAGGGCATCGTCGCTGCAAGCGAGTGCAGGGTTCGCCGACACATCCATGAGGTAGGATATGCATTTGTTGTGGTAATGTATCACCGACTCCTCATTGAGATCCGGCAAAGGAGTTCCGTTGTACTCAACAACGCTGCTTCGATCCCCAAAAGCCCAGATCTGGGTGAGTAGTCTGGCTGCTGCAGTGCATATGGCATACAGAAGTAGAGGGCTGTGCATGGCTCTAAGTGGCACCACATTGATGTAATGATGATCTCTATCATTTGTATCGAACTAAAATTGTGTAAGTCTAGGACCCGGGAACCTGGATGGACACGGTGGCGACTTACGGAAGCAGCCAGTCTCTCGACAAAACAGCGCACGAGACATCCCTCCTGCATGGTAAGGTTAACTGAGCCCCCTCTGGTGTAAATCTTTGGCACCGGTCGAGGGACTATATTTGAGCTGGAATCCGACGCATAACTATGACCGGGGGTGCTGTTCTGATGGTATGGCGAGCTCGTCTGAGACCCGGCAAACCCAGTCTCTGGCGAGGTCTCGAGGTTCGCATGCTGCCATCCGGATTGAAGGTCATCTGATCCGGTATAAGAGAGGTTCCTTGCTCCATCATACAGTGATGAAGATGATGGCGTCAAGAAGTCGTCGGGGGTGTGGCCCTCTGATGTTTGGTGATTTGACTGTGCATCGCCGTCGTCGGATAGAGATGGGTCCTGGATAATTGGATATGGTGAAGATAGGTTGTCGTCGTTTTCTAACCGCACCGAACGAGTAAAGGACTGCAACACCTCGGCCGCGGCGTTGAGAGGCGTGTCTGATCGATCATTTCGCGGCTTTGGGCCCCGCTTGTTAGTCCGTGTGTGTCCATTGTCGGATTCATCGATGATAGAGAGTGTTCCTTGTTGTTGCTCTGAGCCCGTGTTAGTCGTTGCCACTTATACATCTGGGCGTGGGACACGGGTGTACTTGGGTTGCTGGTCTGGATCCACGTCTGGTTGGGATCAAAAGCGAACGTGTTTTGGGAGGCAATGAGCTTTTTAACCCTGAAGGGCTTCGCCGCGCGCACGCAGTTTAAGCTGGTCCTCTTGCAGTTGGCGCATGGTACTTGGCCGTCGCCTGACATGCATCAGTTAGCCACACACACACAAACATTGCCGCGCATGGGGCTGATGGGGCAGAACCCACATTTCAAATGCTTCTCTGCAGACAAGAACGGGGGAGTGTAAGCCCAGGAACCACCGAATCAAACGAGTCAGGACTGTGACAAACCTCTGCACTTGTCGCAAGGAACGGTCCTGGTGCGGGGTTGCGGCGCCATGGCACGGCACTTGGTCGTATCACTGGAGATGTTCGGCGGTGGTGTTTTGGCTGCGTCAGAGGGAAGAGAACTGGCCGATTGGGGAAGGTCTTCGCCGGGCTGCAGACATGGGTGACGGAATGGTTTAAATGGATGGTCGGAATCCGGCAGGCGCTCTCCACCTGGTTTATTCCCCGCACGACGCTAGATATGGCACTTGGAGGTCGACTGGCCCGGGTTCCACGTGGACAGTCTTGCGGGCGGGCGAGGGGCACTGTGCTGAGGCGGTCGATGGCAGGGCATGGACAATCGGACGCTCAATCAACTATATAGACTGCCACTGCTCCGGCCGCACAAGACGCCTAGTCCCCGTCGAGGATATATTGCCTTTAGAGTTAGATTTCGGTCGGCTCGGATGTGTGGAGAGGGTGACGACGACTGCGCTCGATTGAGGGAATGGGAAATAAGCGAATATCCTTTGTCTAATACGAGTAAAGAGCGTACAGAGTCTAACGGACGCCAAGAGCACCCGTGCGCCGTAGTGTGGTAAGCCAGTTGCATAAAAGTGGAGAGGCCCGGACGAGATCCCCTGCTCAGCCTCATGATGATGTACGCCCGCAACTTGTGGTGTGGAATTATTCAGCGACTTCTCACATTTCGCTCGATTAGACTCGCCGGGTGGTCCTGTGCGGGCCGCCCACTGATATGCGCTAGAAAATGGGCCGAGTGCCGAGAGCCTAAGTGAATTTAAAATGTATTTTACGAGAAGCAATATCTACTAACACCGGCTTGATCCGGATTATCGCGCGTATACAAGACTCCATCGTACCCACGGCGAGCCTTGATTTGTCATGGACTCAGCCTACCAGCACGCATCATCACTGCTCTACACCGAGTATGTAGTCGTCACGCATGAAACTCCAGCCACCTTCACGATGATGCAATCTGGTACCTGGGGTCCGTCCAAATCTCGCGCTCGATGCGCTGGCGGACCTCCTCCTCCTCGACAATGTTGTTGTCGCCAAACAGCTCCGAGATCTGCTCCAGCGACTTCTTGGACGTCTCGGGCACCATGAAGAAGGAGAAGACGGCGGCCGCGATACAGAAGCAGCCGAAGAAGAGATACGTGCCCCAGCCCAGTCTGATCATCATCTCCGGGACCACGACGCCAATGATAAAGTTTGCCAACCAAATCATGGCAGTGGCCGCACCAACGCCCTTGGCGCGTTTGGAACTTGGGAAGACCTCGGCGGGGAGGGTCCAGGCCAACGGTCCGTACGAGATGGCGTAGCAAAGCACGTAGATGTCTGTTTGGTAGGAGAGGGCACACATGTCAGTGGGTGCTTAAATTTTTCATCCCTGGCCAGTGGAGCCCGTGGGACGCGCGATGTGCACGGAAGCAGGGATAGGAAGGAGACTTACAGATAAGGGCCACACCGAACCAGCCCATGGCCTCATTGGTGTCCCACTTGTTGTTGAACTTGCCCACCACGCCTGCCATGATCAAATGGGGAATGGCCATTGCGATACCGCCTCCAATGGCGAGCTTGCGGCGGCCGACCTTGTCAAGGTACAGAAAGGTGGGGATGCCGGCAACGAGCTGGCAGATGTTGACCATGCCCGATAGGATTAGGGCCATGTCGGCAGATTGGCCCAAAGCAGCGAAAAACGTCGGCGCGTAGTAGACAAAGGCGTTGATGCCGGAGAACTGCTGGAAGAAGGGGATGCCGAGCGCGATGACGGTGCGCTTGAGGTACTTGGGCCTGAAGAGATCGACCCACTGCAGCAGCTCCAGCTTGAAGGCGTTGCCGGACGGGTGGTCGCGGTGGAGCATCTCCTGCTGGAAGCGGACCTCGGACAGGATGCCCTTCCACTCGATCTGCACGCGCTCGTCCGAGGCTGAGACGCGGCGCAGCTTGCATAGCGACTGGAGGCAGTCATCGTCCCGGCCGCGCATCGCGAGCCATCGGGGCGAGTACGGGAAAAAGTGGATGCCTCCGCCGACGAGAAGAGCCGGGGCCATCTGGAGGAGGAAGGGCAGGCGGAAGGACCACTCTCCCGCGATCTCCTTTGTGGCATAGGTGATCCAGTACGCAATGATGGCGCCAATCACAATGCTAATGGCTTCCAGCACGAGCAGAGACCCTCGCAGGTTGGGCGGCGCAATCTCGGAGATGTACAGGGGCGCGCCCATGGCGAGTGTGCCGACGCCGATGCCACCAATGGTTCGGCCGGCAACAAGGGTGCCGTAGTTCGGGGCGGCGGTCTGGATGATGGCACCGATGCAGAAGAAGACGGTGGCAATGGTCAGCGACCACTTTCGGGAGATGCGGTCAGCCAGGTACGGGAGGAACAGGCAGCCGACGAAGGCGCCCAGCTCCAGCATGCCCGTCATGAAACCCGTGTTGAAGCCATAGTTGGGGTGTCCGGGAGCCGTCTCAGGGTACTGCTGGTGGAACTGCTCCATGACCAGGATGATGGAGATGACGCCCTGGTCTGTCGCACATGTCAGTTACGATCCCATTCCGCGTATCGATAGCTACTGACCGTATCCAAAGGAGAATCCACCAAACGAGGCCAGGGCCGCAGCGCCGAGCACATACGGCGAGCGGACGATGCCCTTCAAGCCATTGTCGTCGTAGGAAATGATGGCCCCGGCTTGAATCTGGATCTCGGCATCCTCGACCTGGCTGTCTTCAGCCTTGGAGTTGCCAAGCGAATCTTTGGTTTCCATGATTTGGGAGGCGGACAGCTGCAGAAAGTCCCCTAGGTCAAAAGCTTCCAATGATTCAGATGAAGATGTTTGAATAAGCTCCTATTCGGGCCTGATATCCTGGGAAGATCCTTTCTTCGAGACGGTGGTGTTGCGGCCCTTTTAATACTTTTGACAAGAAGAAAAAGGGATGTCGTCGATGGGCAGGCCGAAAAGTTGGGGTCAGGTCTCTCTCCGAATCCTGGATCTCAGCCACGCCACAAAAGTTGGGGTGCAGCGGGATGACCTCCCCATGGGGTCGTCCGCACTAACGGTAGCCGTTTATTCCTGGCACCGGGGAGCTGCCGCAGCGCTGGGATTGCCTGTCAATCGATCACTTTTGCCTCTGTTCCATGATCACTGCCCAGGTTCCGATTGGCCGTGCCCTGAATGTCACTGACGCGCACGCTCATGACAGAGTTGCTCAGCGCTCAGCCCGGTCCGCTTTGGGGTCGAGCCCGGCGAAACGTTTCTGCTTTCAGCCGGTTTTTTGAGTGCGGGGTTTGTTCTAGAAATCATCGTCTCAGCGCTTGGACGTTGGGAAGCGACCCTGCGGAGAGGGACGGGTTGCTAAAGAAGGAAGGGTTCAAAGGTTATGCCGCGGAGCCGCAGTGTGCTATTGAGTTTGTTATGGGTAATTTGCCCTCTTATGCCATAGAGAGCACAGCAATACCATGAGACGTCACAGCGCAAGTATATTTACATGAGAAATGATACATAAACCTCCAGCCTGCCTCGAAACAAACTGACAATCCATCTATAAAGTCCGGGGAAGACGAATGCAGTTGACAAGGCATGGTTCCCCATGGGGAATCCATCAGCTGGTGCAACCTCCCATGCACAGTGTCCAAGAAATTGCCTGACAATGCCAATTAAGCCACTGGCATTCGAGGCCAATCGCGTACAAGGGGCAATGTTTCGGCGAACGTTTACCGCTTTGGGAAGATTAGTCCAACCCCGCATCATTGGAGACGCACGCTTAGCCTGCACCATTTGCCAAGACCGACCCAACCGTTGCTATTTGGGAAAATCACTTCATTGCTAGCGTGACATTGGGTGTCATGATGTAGGGTATTCTTGTGATTTTGAAATTGATACGTCAAACAATGGGAACAAGGAGAGCAGGTGTGCAAAGATGGGCTCACTGTCCACGCGGGCCACATTTCTTACCCTACAGGGGCGGCCCGGAAGCAATTGGCAACGAATGTCTCTTGTTTTCAATTCAACATTGACGCTATCGGTTTCTGTTGTAGTTTTGTTCATTCTACCTTGTTCTTCTTTTCTTCTCCTCTTTTTCATTTAGAATCCACTCAAAGCCTCATAAGTAACAATTGTCTAAAATCTTACCGGGGAATCTGAGCACATTCCACCATCAATATCAAAACAGATATGCTATAATCACTAGGCTCAGGGTCTAGATCGTGAGAGTTTACTCCCGTCTGCATTCAATCGATAGGCTAGATAATGACGTATGAATCAATAAAAACTTCTCCGCATTCCCCACGGGGATTCTTCTCAACCCGGTTAGATGGTAACTCGCACAACTCTCCGATGCATTTTCCCCAGAAAACTATGTGCTGCCGTGTTTGATCATGACTGTAATACACGGCATCCGATTTGCTGCTGCTCATTAGCTTCGAGTTGGAATTCTGGGGTAGAAGCAGGTGGAGGGCAAGGGGTGGAAGTTTTGGTCACATTTGTGCGGGGGAAGACACAGGGTCATGTTTCGGCGAACCATTGCCTATTCGGGACTAATCACGGACCACCCCTGGGCTGAGATTGGGGCACGAGCTAACTTCTCCAAGGCTGGTAGCGTGAACCACGACATGTGCCATGTGGCGACTCGGTGTGACTGCGAACGCGGCCATCACGATGTCATCCTTCACGACTTCGCTTGTACGAGACTGCGTCAATTAGAGCTAGACAATATTACGTGTATCGGTGTTCTTCCAGATGTGTTGGTTGCACACCATGGTCTTCTGCCCGAGCTGAGACATGGCGACATACGAGATGGCGGACAGTGCACACAGACCAAGCGAGGACACGGGCAGGGGATATTTTCGGCATAGGAAAAATAAAGATGATATAGCATTAACTTCGGATATAATAAATCTGCCGATAAACGGTCCGACTTCTTGGGGCTGTTCTAGATCACAGGTAACTTTATGGATGAGGAATCAGAAACTTTGTTGGAATAGCAAGAAGAGCAATACGCGTCTAGTTTTATTACAATCTTAAAATATTACTCATATTGCGACAATTTTGAATAAACTATCAAAGTTTTCACCCGTCATGCCTTATCTACGAAAACTCCCGCTTCCAGATTTTGATCGGCAGCTCGCCACACACAATGTTGAACGCCTCAACCCTCTTCATCTTGAAATCCGGACTTGGCAGGGCAAAGTCGTAGCGGTGCACCAGGGAGGCTAGCACGATGATCTGCTCCAGGTACGAGATGTTGCGGCCGATGCAGCCCCTTGCGCCTGTGGAAAAGGGGACAAAGGAGGGCTCCATGCGCTTGCGCTCCTCAGGATCCATCCAACGCATGGGGTTGAACGTCTCAGGGTCGGGAAAGATTTTAGGATCCCGGTGGGCGGCATAAATTGTCATGTTGACGCTCGTGTCGCCAGCGACCCAATCATCGAGGATTTGAGCCCCTTCCATGGGTGTGCGGCGAGGCAGCCCAGCGGATGTAGGCGGGATGACGCGCAGGCCTTCGTCAATGCAGGCCCGCAGGAACGGAAGATCTTTGACCTTATCATAAGGTGCGATGACTTCATCCTCCTCGAGAACGGCATCAACTTCTTCACGAAGCTGCTTTAGATAGTGAGGGTGATGAATGAGCAGCTCAAGATGCTGTGACAACGCGATGGCAGTCGTGTCGGCTCCAGCATTGAGCAGAGCACTAACTTCGGCTACAATCTCGCCCCACTCAATATTGGTAGGGTTACCAGCCTTGTCCGCCATCATGACGGAGAAGAAGTCATCCAGCTCTTCGCCAGCCTGGTATCTTCGAAGTCTCTCAGCAGCTGCGTGGTACCAGATATCGTCGGAGGCCTCGCCGTTCTTCCAAATCTTTTGGTACTTGCTGGGGATGCTCTTGGTGATCCACTCAACCCAGGGCCACAAATTGTAGTCCCACACAAAAATTGACTGGGCGATTGCGGCTTGGTTCTGCGCGTGGCGGTATCTGCCCCTATAGAGGGTCCCGTCGCGCTTTTCGGCGGTAACTTCATCGGTACCAGTGTCAAGGAGATCCATTTTGGAAGAAAGAGTAATGTAGTTGATGGCCTCGATGGTCCACAAATTGATCCAGTGGTTAAAGTCAAGATTAACATCCTTTGAGTCTGGGATGGTGCCCTTGAGAGGTGAGGTGCACCTTTCATCAAAGGCCTTGAAAAGTCTTTCTGCCGTGTACGCAACCTTGTACTCCCAATTTTCAAGGTTTTTGATAGCAAAGGCGGCAGAAAGTTGTCGTCTCTTGCGGGCGTGCTCTGGCTTGTCCACGACGTCAAAAAGATGTCTGTGCGAGCCCGCCAAGACCACATAGTTGTCATCCTTGATACACTTGGTGTTGTGTCCGTAAATCTGTTTGACGGCACGAGGATCGCAAAAAGACAGAGAATTGGGGCCAATTCTTAAAACTGGCTCGCCTCTCGCCTTGTGTGCTTCGTACAGATCTCGAGACCGAAATCCTTGCGACGCAAGGTAACAGTGCCTCAGATCCGTAAGGCCTGAAAGAAACGCATAGTTGGGGTATTTGCGGAGACCTTTTGGATCAAGAAAATAGTAAACAACAGACCTGATGACAAGATAGGCGACGGCGACAAACGTCGCAAGGCCGAATGCCAGATATCCAAGCATTGGGAAGGAATCTCAAACTTGGTTCTTTGTTAAAATTCAAATGAAGGTGGTAACAAAGGTAAGCATATGGGAACCTGATGAAGAGCACGAGCTAGATTATGGTGGGATGATTCTTATACATTCCAAACTCCCATTTCGATCTAACATGAAATTTTCAACTTGCCCTACGGAAGCTCCCACGGCAACTTTTCCCGGACTCGCCACCGCGAGAAAAGTCCCCACGGGGAAGAACGCCGTAAACTAACTATTTGGTTCAAAACGTAAGGCGTAAGGCGTAGGGCGACTTGCGGGGTGAGATGGTGAAGAACGAGTTACTATTCTGGAGCAAGTAGGCGTTCCCCGGATCTAATGCGGCCGCGGTCTCGTGCAACCCCAATAATGGAACCCAACCCTGAGATTGGAATGCGGGATCTCAGATCTTACGCCAACGTGACTATTTGGTTGGACGCCCTTACGCACTTGTCAATTAGTTGCTTCATGTTGAATTGACAAGCCAGTGGCTTCCCATCGTCCGGCAGTTGGTTTGGGCAATGTTTCGGCGGACCATTTCCCAATTGGGACGACTGGGTCGCTGAGATGCCCGACCACACGCGCAAGATGCTCCACTCCGGCGAACGTATTCCTATTTGGGAGTTGAATACTCGCCGTCGTCGGATAGTTGAACGACATAGATTCAGCAATTCAATTGCAACTTCACTTGTGGTGCATTTCCTATATCAACAGACAGCTTCACATTCAGATCTTGGGATATGCCTATCAATCTTGCATTCATTGACATTGTCACTTTTCCAAAATGGCAAGTTCTTCTGCCGTTCCGAACGCTCCGTCGCAGCTCTTGAACTACGGGCTCGAGACAATTTCAAAGAGCCTTGGTCCTGAAGACTTTGTCATTCTTCCTCTTGTCATTCTTGGCTCTGCCTTCATCATCAACCGAGGCAGCATCTTGCCTAAGTCTGACCCGCTATACTACAAATGGTTTGAGCGCCCTCACGCTGCTCTGGGTGCCCGTGCCTCAGCAAAGACTCGAACACGCAATATCGCAGAGCTCGTCAAGGAAAGCTCTTCAGACATTGTAGTGTTTTGGGGCTCTCAGTCTGGAACTGCGGAGGGCTTTGCCCATCGTCTGGCACGTGAGGCCCACCAGAGGTTCAAACTGAAGCCCATTGTGGCAGATTTGTCTGACTATGATTCCGAGACGATCGCCAAGATCCCTGGCACAACCCTGGTTCTCTTCATCGTCTCCACCTACGGCGAAGGTGATCCTAGCGACAATGCCCAGGATTTCATCTCTTGGGTCAACTCCACAAAGAGGGCTGACATGGGTCATCTGAAGTTTGCCGCATTTGGATGCGGCAACTCAAACTATAAATACTACAACAAGACGGTGGAGGAAGTGGTTGCGGCCATGGGAAAGTTCGGTGCCACAATGATGCTTCCCACTGGAAAGGGGAATGAGGCAACTCGAACAACTGACGAGGACTTTGCTGATTGGAAAGAATCGCTCTTCTCCACTCTTGTTGCTCAGCTCGGTCTTACAGAGGGTGAAAGGGTATATGAGCCTCTCGTTGATGTTGCCGAACCATCAGAGCCCACGGGCGAGATGCAATCAGGCCGCCCATTCCAAAAAGCTGGAACAAAGAGCATAAACAGGGCTCTAGATATTGTTTCAGTCCCGGTCATTGGTCACCGAGTGCTTACAAAATACCCTGAGCAAGACCGTGCTTGTGTCGAAGTCACAGTCGACTTGTCTGCATACTCTCAGGTCAAGTACAAGACTGGTGACCACATTGCAGTATGGCCCGAAAATTCCGTTCAGGAAGTCGACCGACTTCTCCGTATCCTAAACATTGAACACAAACGCAACACTCCTATTCAAATCTCCCAAAAATCAGACTACGACGAGGTCAAAGTCCCTGCCTTGACAACCGTCGACGCCTTGTTCCGGTCTTACTTAGAGATTTGCAGCCCCATTTCCCGTGAAACTGTCGTTGCTCTATCCACTGTTGCTCCTTCTGCGGCTATAAAGCAGACGCTAGAGGAAATTAGCAGCAACAGAGAAACCTATTCCGCCTTCCTACAAAGCAATTATCTCACCATCTCTCGACTTCTCCAGTACACGCTCACTGTCGACCCCACGGCATCTTGGGAGTCTCTTCCTCTATCTTTCCTTATCGATACAGTGCCGACCATGCAGCCACGACTTTATTCCATCGCAAGCTCACGAATTACGTCTCCCCGCGCTGTCTCTCTAACAGTATCGGTGAAGCCATCGCGGCTCCCTGCAGACCCAAGCACCACAATTCCAGGCCTTTGCAGCAGCCATCTCTCCGCAAAGAAGCAAGAAGAGAATGAACATGTTAGTCAGTCTAACCTCTACGTGCAAATTCGAGCATCCAGCTTTAAACTCCCTGTCAATATTTCAATCCCCTTGGTTATGGTCGCTGCTGGAACTGGCATTGCTCCGCTGCGAGCGTTTTTGCAAGAAAGAGGTCGTCTTAGCTCCATCGGCCGGCAGGTGGGACCCATGATACTATTTTTCGGATGTCAAAGTGAGGTCGACTACTTGTACAAGGACGAATTGGAGGAGCTCATGGCTGGCCAACTCTCTGGGAAGCTTGAGGTTGTCACGGCGTTTTCTCGTGTCGGTAAGAACAAGGTCTATGTTCAAGACAGAGTTCGCCAGCGGAGACAAGACGTCATCCGACTGCTTGCAGATCAGGACGCAGCTTTCTACATCTGCGGCGCGGCCACCATGGCAAAATCGGTCAGTTCCGTTCTGACAGAGGCAGCAATGGATGTAAAATCCTGGTCTGAATCGCAGGCAGCAGATTGGATAGTGGGTAGAAAGAAGGACAACCGTTGGTTCGAAGATGTCTGGAGTTGAAAAAGTCTTTTGAGTAAAACTTGTATTTATGAGTAATGATTAGGAACTTACGAGTCCCATCAAATGCATGGAAGTATATTAGCTAGATATGCTTTATAAGCATCCCAAATCGGATCAGCACTGCAAATGTAGTAGTAAAGAGTGACATTAGAAATATATGTTCAAGTCCAAGCGCCTGTAGGTTCGTTCGCAGGAAATGCGGTGCAAAAATTACTGCGCCCGCATATGCCATGACACATGATGCCATTTACCTCGCTTCCTGCCGCCTTCACACTAGGCACCTAACCGGTGCCTCAGGACTCGATGATTGTAATCCCTTTTGCTGAATTCCACGTTGCAAGAGAATATCTAGTAATAATGATTATAAATAAAGTATTATACCTGTGATTGTATTTAGGCCATGTCTCTTCCTAATATACCGCGAATATTAAGCAATATAATCTCTATTGGCAATCGTTCAATCTGCCACCTTGGGGAACAGTTTCCCTTGCCTCTAGCCATAGCTTCCCAACCTATTTGACAATCCTTGTCTAGCACGCATGGGTAGTTACACTGTAAAATAATTTTACTATTAACTACATTATAGTTGAAAACTGCTGCAGCACTGCTGCAGCTGTGATAAAGAGTAATAGATTTTAGCTTGGGCATTCTAGATACCGCAGCAGCTGCGTGCTGGATAAGGAAATTTGTATTCAAGTCATCCAGTAAGAAGTGCTGCGATCGGAGTGTTAAGCTCTGAAGATAAGGCCACTGCAGTATGTTGGTTGTGAAGAATGACTGAGCGTCAATACAGTAGGAAAACGAAAGATGTTCCAAATTTTTTGACAAGAGTGCAAGCTTCAAAGCCAATGACGTTAAATGAGGATAATACCTCATATCTCTGGTGCCCCTGACACGAAAATGGCTGATTTGGTGAATGCACACCTTTTTCAGTGATTGTGGCCAAGTGTGTAATGTAGCTTCAAACTCATTACGGAATCTCTTTTCCACCGATAGTGGTAAACATGGCCATATTTCCCAGTCGTATCTTTCGACTGACGAGAGGCATTGTAAAATTGATGCTAGAGCGCTGGGATGGATTATGCGAGTGGTTTCTCGCAGCACAGACAACTGAGTAATAATCTCAACTCTTGGCAATGTCTCGGCTGCAGATGATGCGATGTCTGTGAAGTCCAACTCTAATGGGATACCAAAATCATGTCTTGCAGCTTCCAAAGCAGCTTCCCATACTTCCCATGTTAAATTTAAAGGGTTGACGGTTTGGGAGGATGAACTGGGCTCTTGTATATGTAGTACCATTGATCCTTTGCGGGCCCATAAGTTCTTGGACATCTTCTGCCAATAACTCTCGGAATTGGATAGAATCTCGAGTATGACACCTTGTTCGCAAGTCTTGTCACGTGTCCACGAGTTTAATTGAGAAAAGAGGTCAAAGATAGCGTTTGTGAATGCGATGTTATTTCGCGTCAAGTGAACTCCAAGCCGCGGTACGACGGCAATCGCTGCTGGAAGAGGGCGACCAGCACGGGCCAATATCAACATGCTTGCCATAGCTGCTTCTTCCTCCGACCCGTGCAAAAAACGGTACATTATTTTCTCGTGTTCGGGGAGTTGGAGGATAAACTTGATGCGCCGTAGATATTTGCGGCGGACCCCTCGAATGATGACGGCGAACTCGTGAAGGTTAGAAGAGAGGACGTTGATATGACTGAATGTGTGCCTCTCGAAGATAGGCTGCCATTGCCGTGAGACCCTTGCATAATTGACCAGAGAAGCCCCGCTGTGAGATTCCATCTCTGCAAGATACTCGAGAACACCAAACTTGATCTCAGTGGGTAAATGATCCCAGGATGCTGCATTCCGAAGAATTTGCTCATGTTTTGGGATACCTAACTGATTGTCTGGCGATTTGGCACCAGAATAAATACCTTGTCGAATTGAGAGTGGCATCTTTATCTAGATTGTATTCCTGGCTTCAGTATCGTAGTCATCTCTCTGCAGAAAAAAGCATCTTCATCGTCTGGAACCTTGCAGCCTTTTATCTATGAGATAAGATACTTCTACAGCTATTCAAGGTTTTCTAATAAACTGTATACTATTGATACTTTTTTTACTTATGATTAAAAAGATTTTCTGCACA
The DNA here is from genome assembly GCA_003031705.1 of Calonectria naviculata. NCBI lineage: Eukaryota > Fungi > Ascomycota > Sordariomycetes > Hypocreales > Nectriaceae > Calonectria > Calonectria naviculata. Next base: position 88,812 of record NAGG01000104.1, read on the forward strand.
TGTGATTCTGGCCAGTCTTTCACGGGCCTCGTTACACAGGGTTCTGACAAGCCATCTATGCATGATTAAAGTTCAGGTTTCCAAGAAAGCAACTAACTTGGTAGCCGCCAGGCACGCCTTTTCATTAGGAGAAAGTCTACCGTCTAAAACAGCCGCGAACTTTGAGTACAAACCTTACTTGGGCAGAGTACCTTTTGCACTCCATTTACTGTGAACCTACATAAGGGCTTATTGTGTTACGCGATGTGATCATTTGCAAAGTAAACTCTTCACAAATTCAAGAATCGATGTTTAAGCCCGCAAGATATTTCTAGTAGTATCCATACATAAGGTATTGCCATATTCATTGTTCTGACCAGTGATTTGCATTGATATTTGCCATTGCCAATCTCAACGGATTTCACCCCAACTTGATTTACATCGAGAAGTCAGAAGAAAACACATATGCTTTGTCCCTGCAGCTTTGAGGCCGATAGGCCGATAAATGAACCTTTTTGCGCAATGAACATCATCCTAAGGCAAAAACCATCCAGAGGCCGACAAGAAGATATTTATCCAACTTACCTCTAGTAACGCGTACATTGCCAAGGACATACCATGATTTGAGTCGGACTTGACTGATTTACTCACACCACAACTGTACAAAAAAACTAGTCTCTCGCCGTCGTAGCTTTTAATTGACTATTTCTCAATCTTTGTAGCGGAGTAACACATTGAATAACTGGATTTCTACCGCATGTCAACTTTTTTGGTCAGTTGGGTGATTACGGGAGTTTCTTCTGTTCACTGTTGGGAGTAGGCAACGACGGGGATGGCTTTATGTGGTACGGATCTTTTGTCAAGTGGACTGGCACAATGGAGAAGGAGCATCGCGATACCTTCATTCATTAGCCCAGATACGTCATGGAAGCACCGCTCCTGCCACGACACGTAGCGTCTGACTGTGAGAGTGAATACTCCCACGATGATACTCTCTGTCCGTTCTTTTTTTCCTTTCTTCTGCTGTGCGTCGACTCTGGATCTGGCTCTGGTATGTTGCGAAATACGATCCCAACGATTCCCACGACCCCCCGTGTTCCTTTGTCCTGAATATAGTGGCTAACATTCTGTGTTTGTAGCGTTCATACTTGCAACGACTCTTGTAAGCTTTGATTCCCCATTCCGTATGTGAGTAGCACTAACGGTGGCGATAGCATCACCAACAGCAACAGCAACAACAAAGTAAGTTGGATGCTGTATTGTGCCACTTAGATGGCATGAGAGATGGCTAAAACAGTGAAATAGATGTCCAGCCGCGCCGCCTCCCGCCCCGGCCTCGTGGTCGTTCTTTGTGTGGTACCTTTCATCCAGACTTCGTGATTCTCCATGTGGTACTGACGATTGCTAGGCCCTCCCACCTGCTCGCCGGCCACATCTAGGTGGCTGGCCTGGTTGCCCCCAGGCAGCCGAAGACTGGGTCCTGGCCCAGCGCTCCGACCTCCCCCCCCTCGCCCTCCCAGCCTCCGTCCCCTGGCGTGTGGCTGTTCGCGCCTGGTTCCCCTGGAGCCATGGCCGCAGATCCCTCTCGCGCGCCGGCGGCCTAGCCGCATACGTC
>NAGG01000106.1:0-14976 GCA_003031705.1 Calonectria naviculata
GCCGCTGCAGCGGCGCGAGGCGCTGGCACGTGTACTGGAAGGCGAAGGCCTGCTGGCGATCGAAGACGATCCTTACTGGCACCTCGCCGAGGATGCACCTACACCGCTGGCGGCACTTGCACCGCGTCATGTGTTCTACGTGGCGACGCTGTCGAAGGTGATCAGCCCCGGCCTGCGCACTGCGTTCGTGCAGTGCCCAAGCGCTGCGCACGCGGAGGCGATGACGGCTGCATTGCGGGCGACGCGGCTGATGGGTCATCCGCTGGTCTCGGCGTTGGCCAGCCAGCTGCTGCTGGATGGTTCGGCGCAGTCGCTGCTGGCCCTGGTGCGCACCGAGGCACGCGAGCGCATGCGGATGGCGCGCTACCTGCTGGCGCCATCGCTGCTGCAGCGCGCGGAAGGGCTGCATGCCTGGTGCCGGGTACCAGCGCCGTGGACCGACGCCACACTGGTGCGTACCGCACAGCTGCAGGGGCTGGCGATTGCGCCATCTTCGGCGTTCTGTCCGCCAGGGGTTTCGCACCAGAGCGGCGTGCGTTTGTCGCTGGGGCTGGCGACGGACCGCCGACAGCTGGAGAGTGCGCTGCGACGGATTGATCGGTTGTTGTTGTCCGATGCGTTGCCGACGATCGAGCGGTAGCCCTGGGATGGGATGTGCCGACCAACGGTCGGCACCCACCCGACCGGTAGTGCCGGCCGCTGGCCGGCGGAAGACTCCTCAGCATGGTTGGAATGTGCCAACCAACAGTTGGCACCCACCCGACCGGTAGCGCCGGCCGCTGGCCGGCGGAAGATTCCCCGGCACGGTTGGAATGTGCCAACCAAGGTTGGCACCCACCAGATCGGAGGTAGATCGTGGGATGGGATGTGCCAACCAAGGTTGGCACCCACCAGATCGGAGGTAGATCGTGGGATGGGATGTGCCAACCAAGGTTGGCACCCACCAGATCGGAGGTAGATCGTGGGATGGGATGTGCCAACCAAGGTTGGCACCCACCAAAGCAGGGTCAGGCCAAGGCGGAGAGGGCCTTCACCAGCGCATCCATCTGCTCCGGCCGGGTGAACACCGATGGCGTCACCCGCACGCAGGCACCGGAATCCAAACCGTCGCGATGGGTGGTGAACACGCGATGCTCATCCAGCAGGCGCTTCTGCAGCGCGAGGTTGTCAGCCACGCCGGTGCGCCCGCGCAGGCGGAAGCTGGCCAGCGCACTGGCCAGCCCCGGGTTCGGCGAGGACAGCACCTCGATGTGCGCCATCTGCCGCGCTGGCAGCGTCCAGCGCTCGCGCAGGTAGCGCAGCCGCGCCTGCTTGTTGGCCACGCCGACGCGCTGATGCAGGGCAATCGCCTCCGGCAGTGCCAGGTAGGCGGCGAAGTTGACCGTACCGGTGTGCACGCGGCTGCCCACGCGACCATCATCGGTCTCGCCCATGTACGGGTCCAGGTCCGCCACGCGCCCCTTGCGCACGTACATCGCGCCGACGCCGACCGGCGCGCCGATCCATTTGTGCAGATTGATGCCCACGAAGTCAGCCTTCAGATCCGGCACGGCGTAGTCGATCTGACCGAAACCATGGGCAGCATCAACGATCACATCGATACCGCGTGCCCGCGCACGCTCGGCGATCTCGGCCACCGGCAGCACCAGCCCATGGCGATGGCTGACCTGGGTCAGCAGCACCAGTTTCAGGCGCGGCAACCGCGCGAACGCGGCCTCGTAGGCCTGCAGGATCTGCGCGTGGTCGGGCACGGCCGGTAGCGCGATACGCTCGACCTGCACGCCGCGACGCTGCTGCAGCCAGCGCATCGCGCCGATCATGCTGTCGTAGTCGATGTCGGCATACAACACCTGGTCGCCGGGCTGCAGGCGGTTGTAGCCACCGATCAGCGCCAGCATCGCCTCGGTGGCCCCCCGCGTCAGTGCGATCTCATCAGCACCCACACCCAGCAGTTCGGCTACCTCTCGCTGCACCGCCATGTATTGCGCCGGAAACGCGCGGCGCCCATACCAGGCGTTGCCACGGTTCACTTCAGTGGTGTGGCGCTGGTAGCTGGCCAGCGTCTCGCGACCCATCGCGCCCCAGTAGCCGTTCTCCAGGTGGTTCACTTCATCGGTGATGTCGAAGTGGCTGGCCACGGCGGCCCAGTAGCCTTCATCGAGGGCCAGCACGTCCGGCGCCACGGTCGTCGAGGGAATCTCCATCGGCGAAGCGTAACGCGCAGCGGCGCTGGCAGGCAGTGAAGACAGTGCAGCTGCGGCCGGCAGCAGTGTGCCGGCGCGCAGCAGGGAACGACGACGAGCGTCCATCAGAAGGTCAGCCGGTACTGCGCGTACAGGTTGGCACCGTCGGTGTCGTACGGCGCGTTGCGCGAGTAGACCAGGCCACGGCTGGCCTGGAACGTGGCCTCATCCGGGTAGCGATCGAACACATTGTCGGCGCCCACGCGCAGGCTGTGGTGCTCGTTGATGCGATAGCCCACGGCCAGGTCGAGGAAGCTCATCGCACCGAAGCGCTGGTAGATGTCGCCCACCGCGTTGCCGCTGGAATCGGTCCAGGCGCCGTAGTAGCGCATGCGCGCCATCAGCGACCAGGCACCGATGTCCCAGCTGCCGGTCAGACTGCCCTTGTGCTCGGGCAGCCGGTCTTCGAACAGCACGCGCTGGGTTTCGTTGGTGGCCACCGAGGTGCTGCCGTTGTCCACGCGGGTGCGGTTGTAGTTGTAGGCCAGGATCAACGTCATGCGGCCGGCGCCGAGATCACGCAGGTAGTTGCCGACCACGTCGACGCCGGTGGTGGTGGTATCGAAGTCGTTGGTGAAGTAGTTCACCGAGGTGTAGCCCAGTGGATTGGGCGTACCGGCCGGAATGGCGAAGCTGGCCGACTGGCTGAAGCGGTCGGTGAGCTTGATCTGGTAGACGTCCACCGAGCCGGACAGACCCAGGTCCGTGCGCCAGGTCAGGCCCAGCGAGGCGGTGCGCGATTCCTCCGGCTTCAACGGCTTGGCTCCAAGCAGCTGCGCCAGCGGATCGTTCGGCGACAGGCGGCCACTGGTGAAGATCTGCAGCGTGCGCGTGTCCAGGCCCTGGGTGGTGCTGGTGGTATTGAGCTGTGCCGGCGTCGGTGCGCGGAAGCCGCTGGACACGGTGCCGCGCAGGGCCACGTCCGGGGTGATCGCAAAACGCGCCGACAGCTTGCCATCCAGTGTGCTGCCAAAGCTGGAGAAGTCCTCGTAACGGCTGGCCGCACCGATGCTCCAGCGCTCACCCAGCGGCATCTCCATGTCCACGTAGGCGGCCTTGCTGCGCTGGCTCCACTGCCCGGCCTGGCTGGCCGAGAAGCCCGGTGCACCGTTGGAGTTGGCTTCCAGCCCAGCGGCAGCGCCCGGGCCCACGGCGTATGAAGCCGGATCACCGGCACGCACCTGGTAGGTCTCCTGGCGGAACTCGCCACCAAAGGCAACGTTGATCGGCTTGGACAGCGCGGCCACGTCCCATTCGTAGTTGAAGTCGGCGTTGGCATTCTTCTCGGTCTGGGTCAGGCGGCCGAGATCGAACGCGGTCGGGCTGGCGGGACCCAGCGAGGCGTTGATCGAATTCTTCAGGCTGTAGTCGATGGCATTGCGGCCATACGAGGCGCTTACATCCCAGCGCAGCTTCGGCGTGATCTCGCCGCGCAGGCCACCGACCAGCTGCAGGTCGTTCTGGACGTTGCCGTACTGCGGGCTGAAGCCCACCGGGTACAACGAACGCAGGTTCCAGCCCGGGAAGATGGCGGTGGTGCGATACGCGCCGGTGGTGGTGTCCGGGTTGCGCCAGTTGAAATCGCTGACACCGTCGCTGTGGCTGTACAGGCCGAAGGCATAGAGCTCCAGCGTCTCGCTGGCATTGGCCTTCACGTTGAAGCCGACGCGGCGGCTTTCCAGTTCCGGCTGGCCCCAGCGCTGCACCGGATTGGGCACGTCCAGCTCCGGATGTGCAGCCTGGAAGGCGATCGCATCGGGGCGCTGGCGGGTGCGCGAGGTGGCGTCGGAGTTGGACGATTCGGCGAACAGCACCAGGCTGCCATAGTCGCCCAGCGACCAGCCGGTGCGCGCACTGAAATCGCGCGAGGCACCGTCGCCCTGCGCGTACTGCGAATAGCCGGCGGTGATCTCGGTGCCCGGACCATCCTCGAGGATGATGTTGATGACACCGGCGATGGCGTCCGAGCCGTACTGCGCCGATGCGCCGTCGCGCAGCACTTCGATGCGCTTGATCGCGCTGGTCGGAATCTGTGCAAGGTCGGCCGCCTGTGCACCACGGTTGCCGAGCAGCGCGCTGCGGTGGAAGCGGCGGCCGTTGACCAGCACCAGGGTCTGGTCCGGCGACAGGCCACGCAGGGTCGCCGGGCGCACGAACACCTGGCCGTCGGCCATCGGCAGGCGCTGCACCACGAACGACGGCACCAGCTGGGCCAGTACGTCCTTCAGGTCGGTGGATTCGACGGACGTGATGTCTTCCTTGGTGAACACGTCCACCGGCGCCAGTGTTTCGAACTGGGTGCGGTTGGAGGCGCGGGTACCGGTGACCAGCATCGCGTCGAGCTGGGTGGGTGCGGCGTGGCTGCCACCGGCGGCATCGACCGCATCGGCTTCCGCTGCGATCGCGCCTCCTGCGCTGGCCATGGAAAGGGCAAGGAGGATGGAACGCGAAAGCTTCGAACGATGCACGGCAGGGCTCCGGGAGGACGCGACAGGGCCAGCACCTGTGCGGACACAACAGGCCTGGACAAGGCGCGCAGTCTCGGCGCGATGTGTGAAGGAGGCATGACGTCAGTACGACAGCTTGATGCGCCAACCAAGGTTGGCCCCTGCCAGGGCTCATCCGTAGATCCACGCCATGCATGGGTGGCAATGAAGACCCACGCCCCATCCCCGCACACTGCGGCTAGCCGTTGGCGTCGTCGCCAAAGCCGAAACGGGCCGGCCGTGCCGTTCGCAGCGGAACGAACATCATGGCGGCGAACACCACCAAGGCGGGGGTGGACATGATCCAGATGCCCCTGTTGCGAATCCCGATCCCCATGAAGTCGACCTGCAGATCGCCGATCCATTGCAGCTGCGTCAGTATCATCACCAGCCCGCCGATAGTCGCGCACGGCAACCCACCGTGACCGGCCCCCAACAACGTCGGTGTCAGAAACCCGCCCAGCAACGCGAAGCCGACACGGTACACCCAGGGATTGCCGCGCCACCGTGGCGCGCCGAACAACATCAGCAGCATCAACGCCAGGGTCAACAGACTGGGAAGTACCCAGAGGGCAAGCAGCATTTCGATCATCTCGATCATCGGCCGGGCTCCGCTGGCCTGGCATCCCACGTCGTCGATCGCATCTCCCTGCCCCTCATCACGTCCATGAAGCACGCATTGTTGCCGGTACGCGGGCAGACGCAAAGCCCCGGCAGCGCAAGAACTGCTAAACGCCGCGCCTACCGATCCGCTACTGTGCCCGGCATCGGATTCAAGGAACGGCAGGATGAGCGCGGCAGGCAAGGCGTTGTGGTACATCGAAACCCATGCGGATCGACCGCTGGCACTGGCCGACGTCGCCGCTGCGGCGGGGCTGTCGCCGTTCCATCTGTCGCGCCTGTTCCAGGCCCGCACCGGTACCTCGGTGGTGCGCTACCTGCGCGGACGGCGCCTGACCGCGGCCGCGCAGCGGCTGGCCGCCGGCGCAGGCGACATCCTGCAGGTGGCACTGGGTGCGGGCTACACCACCCATGCAGCGTTCACCCGTGCCTTCAGCGAACAGTTCGGACAGACACCAGAGCGGGTACGCGAACAGGGCACCGACGGCCTGGCACTGGTGCAGGCGATCCGCGTGGACGAGGCGCCTGTACCCTGCGATGAGGCACCGCGCCTGCTCGACACGCCCGCCTTCCAGCTGGCGGGTCTCGGCATGCGGCATACCCGCGACAGCGGCGGTGCGATTCCCGGACAATGGGCGCAGCTCAACCGGGAATGGCCGACGCCCGCTCCAATCAGCTTCGGCGTGTGCTGCAACAGTGATGACGATGGCGGCTTCGATTACATTGCCGCACTGCCCGCCAGCGCGCTGCCGACCGTGCCGGCGCACTGGCAACGGGTGGACGTGCCGGCGCGCCGCTATCTTGTGGCCTGGCACGGCGGGCACATCTCGGCCATCCGCTCGACCTGGTTCTGGCTGCTGGATCATTACCTGCCCGGCTCTGGCCTCAGCCTGGCCAATGCACCCGATCTGGAGCGCTACGACACCCGCTTCGACGAGCACACCGGCAACGGCGGCGTGGAGATCTGGTTGCCAGTCGACGAACGTCCCAACTGACAAGGAACTGAAGATGCGCATGATGGCCGCTGTGCTGGGAATGATCCTCATGGTCTCCACTGCCATCGCCGAGGGCAGCGAGACGCAGGCGGCCGGCGAGCGCCACGGCGCCACCACGGTGGCCAGCGCGGCTGTACGCGATGGGCAGCACCACGACGCGCTGCGCTACACGGTCTGGTACCCAGCGCTGGCCGGCAGCCGGGAAACCGCCCTGACCATCGGCCCGCCCGACGCACCGCTGTTCGAGGTTGGACGCGCAGCGGTGGATGCTCCCGTCGCGGGGGCTCGCCTGCCGACGCTGCTGCTGTCGCACGGTAACGGCGGCAGCGCACGCATGATGGGCTGGCTGGGCACGGCGCTGGCGCGGAACGGTTATCTGGTGATCGCGGTCGATCATCCCGGCAACAACGGTGCCGACGAGATGACGCTGGCCGGCAGCATGCTGAGCTGGCTGCGCGCGGATGATCTGCGCGCTGCGCTGGCCGCCGTGCAGGCCGATCCGATCCTCGGCCCGCATGTCGATCCAGAACGGCTGGGCGTGGTCGGCTTCTCGGCCGGTGGCTACACCGCGCTGCTGGCAGCCGGTGCACGGCCCAGCCTGCAGCGACTGCTGGCCTTCTGCACCGCGCACCCGGATGACGGCGTCTGCCAACCGCAACAGGAGGCGGCCACGCACACGATGCAGGCGCGCCGGGCCGCTGCGGCTTCGCCCGCGCTTGCCCCCTGGATCGCCGAGGCTGACGCACAGCGCGCGATTCCCGGCGTGCGTGCCGTGTTCCTGCTGGCACCCGCCATCGTGCAGGCGTTCGCGCCCGCGCAGCTGTCCGCGTTGCGGCAGCCGGTATCGATCATGTTGGGGGCCGCAGACACCGTCGCGCCACCGGAGACCAATGGTGAGGCCGCACAGGCGCAGATTCCGCGCGCAACGCTGCAACGCCTGCCGGACGTGGGTCACTACGACTTCCTGGCGGCCTGTACCGTTGTCGGCGGGCAGAGGCTGCCCGAGCTCTGCAGCACTGCGGTTCCCAGGACGAAAACCCACCGGCAGGCGGTGGATGCAGCCACGCGATTCTTCGCCGACGCACTGCGCTAGTGGCCGCCGGATGCGGCCCGGCGCTACAGTGATCGCGTCCACGGAGAACGATCATGCGCCTGCTGCACCTCACCCTGCCGGTCTCCGATGTCGGCGCCGTCGCTGCGTATTTTCACGATGTCCTGCAGCAACGCGTGGTCGGCAACCATGTGCACATCGGCTGGAGCACGATCGAACTGCAGCCCGCTGAAGGACGTCCGGTCGGAGGCGTGCACCTGGCCTTCAACGTACCGGACAACCGCTTCGGCGAGGCAATGACCTGGCTGCGCGAACGCACGCCACTGCAGCGCAATCCAGCAGGGCTGGATTACTTCGCGCTGGAAAGCAGCTGGCAATCGCAGTCGGTGTACTTCACTGGCCCCGATGGCTTGATCCTGGAACTGATCGGCCGCCGCCGCTTGCCCGACAGTACGCATCAGGGCGCCTTCCACGGCAGCGAACTGACCTGCCTGAGCGAGGTCGGCCTGCCCAGCCACGATGTCGATGCCGTGCGCGAACAGTCCAATATGCGATTCGGCCTGCAACCGATCAGCCCGCCTTCGGCGCAGTTCGCGCCGATGGGCGACGACGAAGGCCTGCTGATCGTGGTTGCTGCGGACCGGCGCTGGTTCCCCGAGCAGAAGGACCTGCCCAATGCGCAGGGGTTGTTGCTGCAGGTCGGCGACGTGGCTGGCCCGGGCGTTGTGGAGGACGCTGCACTCGGCTGGCGTGTGCAGGCGACCTGATCTACCAGCTGCCCGACGCGCCGCCTCCGCCGCTGCGGCCGCCGCCTCCGGACCAACTGCTGGAGCTGCTCGACGACGAACTGCTGGATGACGAACTGGACGCGCTGCGGTGGCCGCCGGATGATCTGCGGCTGCCGCGTGCCTTCTCACCTGGCAGCATGGTGAAGATCCAGGTGAAGTACAGCACGAGCGTGCCGGCACTCCACCCGATCGTCGTGGCGAGGCGCGCAACCGGGCCGGCGCGATCGATGGCCAGCAGTGCGAAGAGCACGTAGCCCGCAGTCAGCAGCAACAGCACTGCGCACCTCACCCCGAAGCTGCTGCGGTCCTTGTGCCAGCGCGCGCGGCACGCCTGTACGAGGAAGAACACCAGCATGGCCACGATGCCGACCGCCAGGTCCAGCAACGTGTGCAGGGCCAGACTGGGTGGCAACTGGCCACGCACCACCATCACCACGAAGAACCCCGAACTGACCCCGAGCATGCCGAGCAGCACCACGCGCACACCGCGACTGCGGTGCCAGCACCAGCCAAGCAGGCTCGCCACCGGTACGCACAACGCCAACACGATGCAGAGCGCTGCCAGTGCCTGGCGTGGCGCCCACATGGCCGCCGCCAGCACGCCCGCGGCCACCACGGCCGTCACCAGCAGCGGGCGGGCCCAGGCCGGCAATCGCTCCGGGTGCGCCTGCGCCGTGGTGACCTCGCGCGGCGCTCCACGCCGGCGCTCGCGATGCCTGCGTGCGAAGTCGTCCGGCATCCTGGCGCCAGATCCACGGCGATGCCGGCAAACAGCGCGGCACCCACCCAGTTGTTGTGCAGGAACGCCTTGAAGCACGGGCCGCGCTCGCGGTTGCGGCAGATCCAGAACTCGTACACCACCAGCGCGGTGGCCACGGCCACGCCGGCCAGATAGTACCCACCCAACCCGCCACGCACGCCGACCAGCGCCATGGTGGCCAGGAACAGCGCGTACAGCACGCCCTGGATGACCAGATCGAGATCACCGAACAGGATCGCGGTGGAGTGCGAGCCCATCTTCAGGTCGTCCTCGCGGTCGACCATGGCGTACCAGGTGTCGTAGGCGGTGGACCACAGGATGTTGCCGGCGTACAGCAGCCAGCCCAGCATCGGCACCTCGCCCTGCACGGCGGCGAAGGCCATCGGGATGCCCCAGCCGAATGACATGCCCAGGTAGACCTGTGGCAGGTGGGTGTAGCGCTTCAGGTACGGGTAGCTGGCGGCCAGGAACACGCCGATGAAACTCAGGCCGATGGTCAGCCCGTTCAGGGTCAGCACCAGGCCGAACGCCACCAGCATCAGCACCGCGAACAGAGCGAGCGCGGCGCGGCCGCTGATTGCGCCGGTGGCCAGCGGACGCGCCTTAGTGCGTTCCACGTGCGGGTCGAGCCAGCGGTCGGCGTAGTCGTTGATGACGCAACCGGCCGAGCGGGTCAGCCACACGCCGGCGGTGAACACGAACAGCGTCCACAGCGGCGGCAGGCCGCCGGCAGCCAGCCACAACGCCCACCAGGTGGGCCACAGCAGCAGCAACGTGCCGATCGGGCGATCAGCACGCATCAGACTCCAGTAATGCCGCCAACGCGGCGTCGCCGGCGACTGCGGCGAAGTGAGGGGGGTATCAGCCATGGCGATAGGATACTCCTGCCCCTCCGGCAGGGCTTTGCCGGTGGGGGGAGATTTGTTCGACGAAACTGGATAGAATGCCGGTCCCGCACCGCCTCATGGCGCTGCGACGCCCGCCCCGGCACTGGCCGACGGCGCGGCGGTTCTACAACGCGCCCGTAGCTCAGCCGGATAGAGTAGTGGCTTCCGAAGCCATTGGTCGGGGGTTCGAATCCCTCCGGGCGCGCCATTTTTCCTTCATTGCCTGTACGCAGCGTCCCAACCGGGCGATGCTGCGAAGTCGCAAGGAATCCGGCTCGCCGCCAGGAATGTCAGGGAATGAACGTTGCCGAGCGATGTTCGCAACCGGCAGCGTCCTGTACCACGATGGAGTAATTCGCGCCCGCGCTGGATGCGCCGGGCAGGAACAGGCCATCACCATCGAACAGAACGCTCTGCTGTTCATCCTGCCCGATCGACACCCCGATCGCTCCCGGTGTGATTTCCTCAAGGATCACGTTGTAAGGCCGCCAGGCATCTTCGCCTGTGCGCCTCATCTCTGCGCGAGCGGTCCTTGAGTTCAACCTGCGTCTCTCATCCACCCACAGCTGAAGCGGCTGACCAGCGTTGTGGCTGACCTGGAAGCGCCCATAGGTCAGCCCGTCGATGCTCTCGGTGCCGATGTAAGTGAATTGGGCCGGCTGACACTTCGTCGTGCGGTTCGGATGCGCCGCACAGGATGTCAGTGCGGCCGCGAGGCAAAAGGCAGTCAGGCGCTTCATGGGTTCGAGGCCTGATGTGGGTGGTTGTCGCGGCGGAATGCGGCGGTGAGGGCAACCAGCACTACGCCCCAGAGCGGCGTGAGCAGCACGACGCTGATCACCGTCAGCGAAACCGGTACCTGCCAGAGCAGCGATGGCCTGAATCCGCTGAATCTGTAGGCTTCCAGTACAAGTACCACGACCTGGGCCAGAAGGCCCGCGAGCAGCCCCAAGCCAGCCCCCTTGGCAAGCCGCCTGAACGTCAGGCGGCCAGCAGCGGGAACCCGTGCGCCAATTCCCAGCAACAGAAGGCTGACGGCATACAGCCAGAAGAAAACCTGATGTGAGTCGAAGGCGTAAAGCGCCCTGCCCACAAAGTGCAGGAACAGCCAGAGTGCTCCACACGACACCGCGTAGGCCAGCCCGTACCGAAGAATCTGCCTCGCTTTCATCTTGTACCTCTCCGAGGCGTGCAGGCCGATCGCGTTCTGTTGTGGAGGAGCGCGGGAGCTCATGCACCTTGCCTCCTGCTTGGCGGCCTACTCACGCAGCCCATCGCGCAGCGCTCGAGAGTACCTGCCTGCCCGAGTCACTGTCGACACCGAACCGGGAAAGCAGTTCGCTGAGTACAAGATCCATGATGTTCATCTAGCTGCACGCACGGTAGAGCCCATTGCGTTGGCCCGATGGTGATCCGTCCTGTAATCCATCCCTGCGTCAGCTCCCTGCCGGCCTACATGCCCCGCAACCTGCCCCAGCTCAAGCCAAGCGGTGCGTGCGCCGTGGGGTGATGCCCTCAATCGATCAATGCGCCACAACGGCCAATCGCTCCGCACCCACCATGGATTCGCATGAAAAAGAACAGCCCGTCCCCATCTGGCCTAGCGGTCTACTGTTACGCCTGTGATCGATAGCTCGATCGTCCCGGGAAGCTCTGCTCAAGAGTCATGATTTGACAGGAATCAACCGGCCTTCCCAAGCGCCCTCTACTAGAAGTGCAATCTTCTGCGCCGACAGAGGCCTCAATGAAGACCACGGTGTCGCCAAGCCGCTCAACAGCTGCAATCTATGCCCCCGCCCGCAAACACACCAACAGAGCGCTCGCAAATGAAATTCCCACTTCCCTATTCCCACCTCAGACCCACACACATAAGAATCTTCAAAGCGCTCCTGAACACCCTCCGAAGAACTTGGCAGGCCTCTTACTCAGGCTCACAGCAACCACTCGATGCACTTGCTCCCCACAACTTCCCATTACCCCGTACAAGATGAGAATTCCATTGTCATTTATGTAGCCGACAAAACTCCCGCCTCCTGCACCCGAGGCCGCTCTGACGAGATAAACAGTCTCCCCCTCTGCCGGCACTAACCCATTCAACTGTAGTGGCGCGAATTTCTCAGCAGCATCCGATGCTTGGATGATGCTCAAGTTCTGATCGAGCATCCACTGAGCAATCGATTTTTCGCTCTGCGGATTCAAGGTGGCCAAGCGGTCACTTCGAAGTGTCGTCGAGTTCCCAGGAATGATCTCATCCGATGAAAAGTCCACCCAATCTGAGTTCCATTCAATGTGTTTGATCTGGCTAGTGCCACAGCCTCCGAGCAATGGAAGAAGGAGCGCAGCCACGCGTAGACTCACCATCATTTGCACCCCAACCGCTTCTTGATAGCGTCCCGAACCCTATCGTCTGGAACGCCAAGATGCTCTGCCATGATGTTTCCCTCCCACCCCGGAACGGGCTTGGTAGAACGAGACGGCGCCTGCGACACCACATCGTACATATCAAAACGACCATCGTACTTGAATTTCATCAAATGCCCTGCTTCGTGCGCAGCCGTCCACTCAGTGTTTCCTGCATACCATTTACCGACACTGCCTCCAGTTACGGCCCCCCCCCCTCCCCAGCGGAACCTCAACACGGTTTAACCGACCTTTCTCCGGCTGGCTAACAGTCACTGTAAATCCGGGCGCAGACCAGGTCGATTCAATTGCATTTATCATTTTACTCAAAGTCTCAGGAGTAGCTCCCTCAGCACTGAAGCGAATAGGGATGTCGATATGAACTCCACCATCCACGCAAATGCAATTGGCCAGCAGTCCGAGCGGATCAACCGCCTGCACTGGATCAGCTGATACATAGGAGAAGGTAGATACCCCCCGTCGAATCCCATCGGATCACTCTGCGAATAGCGCCCCGCTGCCGGGTCATACTCCCGCTGGTAGTTGTAGAACAACCCACTCGCATCCGTGGCCTGCTAGCCCGGGAATCGTAGCGCCAGCTCGAACGCCACACCATCGCCATCCGGATCAGCACTCGGAATCTGGTTACCGAACACCTCACTCTTGTTGCTCCACTCCCAGATCGCGACGTCCCGTACCGGATCGATCACCACGCGCGGCGTGCCCAGATGATCTGGTTGGACGTAGGCAAGTTCCGGCACGCCGGTGCCCGGCACGTTGATCAGCGCCACCGGGTAGTTATCCAGCCAGATGGCCTGCTGCTGCGCCTGCCCCGTGGCCGAGTAGTTGCCCAGCCACTGCCCTGCTTCGTTATACAGGGTGATCTGAGCTGCGCCACCGGCTGGAGTACGCAGCACGCGCTCGCCGCGATGGTTGTAACCGTAGCTTTCCAGCACGGCATCGCCCTGCTTCACCGCGTTCATGCGGTTGGCATCGTTGTAGGTGAACGCCTTGCTACCGATGCTGTTGGTGTTGCCCGCTGCATCATGGTTGCGCGCTTCGCCATCCACGGCGGCAAGGCGATGGCTGGTTGCGGGATAGGTGTAGCTGGCAGTGCCCGCCGAAGTGGTCAGCGAAGCGCGATTACCGGTGGCGTCATACGCGTAGGTTTCGATCGGCGTGCCAGTCGCGCCGTCCTGGGTCTGGGTCAGGCGGCCCAGCGTGTCGCAATCGTAATTGGCCCGCGGGACAGAGCATAGCGCAATGGCTTCAGACCAACGGAAGAGGATCAGCGCATAATCCAGATCACGATCAGGGGAATCAGCGATATGAGATACACAAGGAACGAGAACCAGAACACCAAGAGGAACAACTTGCGCACTCCTGATGCGCCGTTATGAACCCGCTTCCATCCGCAGATCGGATACTTGGTTAAGAAATGATCTCGCTCCAGGATCGCAGGTCTGCCAAGGGTGTCCCACAGTTCAGGGGAATTTCTCCTTAACTCCCAAACCAGAAAAATTCGCGAAACGAAAGCTATCAACAACGTTGCGATAGCGAGCATGCAAAGGGCTTCAAAAACTGATTCTAATGACATTCGCAGTCGCTCCAGGTAACTCCATTCCCCATGAATCTGCTTCGCCCAATCAGGTAGCTCGCCGAGGCATCCCACCCCCCCTGCCCCCCAATTCCAAATGAAGATACATCGCCAATCCTCAGGGTTGACAGAGAGCCCCCCCCACCGGCCGCTGCTCCCAACGAAAGAATGGAAGAAGCTCCGAGCAATTCGCTTGGATCGACATACATCAGGTTGCCTCCAGTGAGAGTGACATTAGAGACGGTGACGGAGATGGGAGATCCAGTGCCGACGCCAACCCCAGCAAAGCCGAGTTCGACGGACGCCTGACGGCCATTGAGACATTCGGACGTAAGGGTCAGTCTTGCACCACCCACACCACCTACAATCCCTACGCCAGTGCCCGCAAACGTCATGGTTCCAGTCCATGTCGCCAATCCGAGCGGGTCCGCTTTAGCCTGTGGAGTGAGATCCGCGTAACTGAAGGTTGAGATTCCCCCATCCAACCCAATTGGATCACTCTGCGAATACCGCCCCACCGCCGGGTCGTACTCGCGCTGGTAGTTGTAGAACAACCCACTCGAATCCGTCGCCTGCTGGCCGGGGAAGCGCAACGCCAGCTCGAACGCCACACCATCGCCATCGGGATCGGCACTCGGAATCTGGTTGCCGAACACCTCACTCTTGTTGCTCCACTCCCAGATCGAGACATTCCGTACCGGATCGATCACCACGCGCGGTGTGCCCAGATGATCCGGCTGCACGTAGGCCAGTTCAGGCACGCCGGTGGCCGGCACATTGATCAGCGCTACCGGATAGTTGTCCAGCCAGATGGCCTGCCGCTGCGCCTGGCCCGTGGCCGAGTAGTTGCCCAGCCATTGCCCTGCTTCGTCATACAGGGTGATCTGAGCAGCGCCACCGGCCGGGCTGCGCAGCACGCGCTCGCCGCGATGGTTGTAACCGTAGCTCTCCAGTGCGGCATTACCCTGCTTCACCGCGTTCATGCGATTGGCATCGCTGTAGGTGAACGTCTTGCTGCCGATGCTGGTGGTGTTGCCCGCCGCGTCATGGTTGCGCGCTTCGCCGTCCACGGCGGTCAGCCGGTGGCTGGTTGCGGGATAGGTGTAGCTGGCAGTGCCCGCCGAAGTGGTCAGCGCGGTGCGATTGCC
>NAGG01000107.1:0-70185 GCA_003031705.1 Calonectria naviculata
TTTTTTTTTTTTTTTTGGCTACGGCATTGGCCTTTGAACCTTTGCAACCGAGACAGTGACGCTAAGCCAAGCCAAAAATTATCGCTAAAGTCCAAATTTGCAACGTAAAAGAAATTGTTCAATTTTGTCTGGATGATGTCGCGAGTCCACGATGATGGCAGCCCAATCAATTCACCTTGCGCACAAACAGCAATTGAAATCTCTACAGTATATCATTCAATACGAATGTTTTTGTTTTACATGGTCTCTATAATGCCCTCTTCAACTTCTTTTAATGAGCCATCGCATGGATCGGCAGTACCGTCTCGACCACGGGATGCTGGACCTGCATTTCAGGCCAACTGAGCCACTTGACATACTGCGGATCCAGGAGCGAGCGGATTTCCTGTAACAAGTGCTTTGCCCAACCGCTCATAAACCAGTATGACTCCAGCGACTTGAGCAGAACAGCGAAATAGGCGAGTATAATGAGCGGGATCGGCTTTTGCGCCTCCAGTTCCATGATAAACTCGTCGTCCATTCTGTAAAGCCATCCCATGATATCCTGAAACCTGCCGGAAATAAAGTCTTTTGGGTCATGCTCGGAGCCATAGGTCGTTTCGTAAGCCCCAATCAAGTTCCTTGCCTCACACACGCAAACGTCGGATTCCAATTCTCCCGCTTGTGAAATCATTTCCAGCAGGTCATTCAAAGGCTGGTGCCATGTGTCAAAGACCTCGGTCGTCATGAGTGCAAGGTCTATGGGGATGGGCGGATCGATCTTGTCCGACTCTAGATCTGGCGCAAAGACGCCGTAGAAGATGGCAGAGTGGCCCAGAGTTTCCACAGTAAGCTTGACCCCCTGAAGAAGACACAGCCAAGGGACGGTTTTGCCATGGGCAAACACCAAAAGGTCTCCAGGGGTGGGGCCTCTCGCAAAGGAATAAAAGGCAATCAGCATCGTTGTTCCGTACATGGCTTGCGCATTATCCTGGCTGAGTTGTGTAAGCACCTTGGTTGATTCTGTGACGGCAACTGTATAGTGGTCTTCAGCAATAGCTGTATATCTCTCAGACTCTAAAGGCCTTAAGTGGGACAAGTGGATGGCTGCCATGGCCAACATGCTGTGGCATAGGCATGGGTGGCTAAAGCTGAGCTGCGGGAGACTATCGCGCCATGTTCTCTCGCTCCCAACAGTCTTGGCCGTGTTAACACACCAAGAATGCATCAGATCGAGATGCTCCACATTTGGGATTATCCCAGGCTGAGGCATAGCTTCATACCGAGTGGCTGGATCCGGGCTTGATCCAGGTGCAGATTTGCGGGGTGCATACGGGGCTGGAATCCAGTCCTTTCTTGGCCTACCGCGTCCTCTTCTCGGCAAGGTCGGTAAAGGGGAAGCGTTGTCCAAATGCTTTTGCTCAGAGACCGGCGTGAGGTCGCAGACCATGGAAAAGCGAACGCAATTGGCACACGCTGGCTTTACCTCGTCGCACTAGCCAGGGTCAACATCAATTGACAATCCAATATAGGGAACACGGTATCGGAATCCGTCAGTTACATACCTTGACTTTTCGCCTCTTGCAGTTTTGGCATCCAGTCCTGGACTTCCTATGTGGCCTTCGGTTTCCAATTCGCGGGAGCTGTAGCCGTTCCTGCGGGCTCTGGCTCTGGCTGTGATAGGGCGATTGCGAGTCTCGGTCTGACATGACTATGGATTCCTTTAGGTTTGCGAAAATTCGGATTCAGATAAATATTGGTTTGCCCGGCTGCATGAACTGGAAGGAAGAAAATGCTAAGAGTTGGGGGCAACGTCCTTTCTTGCAAGCCATCGTGACGCTCAGATCTCCGGCCATATTCCACATTCAGATCTTTTTCGCACTGAGTGCGAATAAAAACGCTATGTGATTGGATGCTGCTTGCTGGTGTCCACTTATTCTACGGACACCATTCCACTTTTGTCCTGTCAATCAAAGAAGGTATTTATAGCGTCTTCGCTCTCGCACCATCTCGTAACTCTCGGCAGTTTCCCGGCAGTTCACCGCCAGTGGGAATAAAATACAGAACAAGATTTTGAAGTAGAAGTACGATAGTGGCAAGGCTGACGTCGAGTGCGCACAGATCATATTCACGTTTTGCTGTGATGGAGGGTAATCTGGGCGAACACTCCACCCGCCAGGTTAACCTCGACAACATCTGTTGTAATCGGTGCTGTTGCGCTGTCTGGGGCTATCAGAGTTGTATTATGTTCAAAAGGCTAAAGGGGACTCAGTGGCCTAGATCGACAAGGTTGTTATGGTAAGCTTTTGCTGCGAGCACTAGATTGAACAATTGCATTTTTGAAGACTTTACAATAACAATGGGTACGGTGCAGACGTCCCATATGTGCTATTAATAATTTATAAATCTCGCAAAAATTATAGATCTCGCTAACCCAGAAATGGACGAACCACTCCAGGCTAATTCTTCTCTCCAGCACCTCTAGGGTGGCAAATCTCAAAGTAGCATTTGGTCATCAGTCAAAACCAAGTATATGCCAACTTAATTAACATCCAATCAGATTAGATCAGTTTCAGCTGACGTAATGCCCTTGTTTAAGTGAAGCATTGTCATATTAGAACATATAACACAAGTAGCAACACCACTTCGTTGTTGGGAGATTAGTCACTGCGTTGAATCGTGAGCGGATACGAAATGCAATTTTCCATATCAATTGCTCTGATTCGCGTTCATGTCGTCCATATTACAGCATAGTATCTCCAATGCTAAATGGCAAAATAATCCTAGTTCAAGTTTGGTTTATTCTCAAGCATTTCCCATTGTACAGGTCCTCTTCAAGTGTGATCAAGACAAAGTTGTGCACAACTTATGAACGTATACTAAACTACGAAGATAATCATAAACATCATGTTTTATTCAAGCATACTTGTGTAAAGTAGAAACCTCGAACCTGGCTAGGAAAGCTCATACGCTAGGCTGCGAGCTCCGTTGCCCCGGTTCTACAACGCCGGCTAAAATGGCATGAGAGAAGAGCCCTCTCCCCTCCTCATCTGCACATCTAGCATCAACCATTATCTTGAGTCTGGTTCTAATCCCCAGTTTACCTGCAACACTAGTGTCATGTTCGATTGAACCGTTGGCCGCGATGGCTTGCAGCGTCCGGGCTACATCCGTTGATGCCGGCGGGGAGAGACCCTGGTTTTGATCCCTGAGGCCCATGTTCATCTGAGAAGGTCACTGCGAAGCTTAAGATGCTCCTCTAATTTCAGGATCCAGATCCCAACCTCTGCCGAGAACGTGGGGGGTAAACCCGGAACGAGGCTTGGACGCAACAAAAGCCGGATTGCCGAAGGTTGGCCGTGGGCGACGGGGCTGCTAACCGAAGGGTGGTGGCACGGCGGCTTAAAACCGCCGCCCCGTTAGCCTCCAACGCCAGGAATAACGCGCCGATAAACTTCACAGCGTCAGCCACGGGTATCGGCGGGCGTCCGAGTCACTGGACGGAGGCCGCACGATGGCCGGGCTGGCGTGTTGGCGGACGGGGTTAATTTGTACAGCCAACGGGCCTGGGCCTGGGCAAATAGGAAGCCTCCCGCAGTCGAACTCGAATGGTGAAGCCGCCACAGGGAGCTCGGGTCTGGCCGAGGCACCGGCGCACAGGGGCGCTGGCGACGAAGATACAGGGCTGTCCCCTGCCAGAGGGGTCGCTGAGGTGCTGCTGGATGCCGAACAAATGCGGAGTGGACGACGACGAGCACACGCACCAACCAGATGCTGGCCCCAGCGCGGTGGCATGCAGAAGCTACGAGATCTACGCCGCACAACAACATTTCGATCATCACCAAATCAGCGATCTGGGAGCCCGCAACGAGGCTCAGTTGAGGAGGCCAATTGCACTCCGGGTTAGGGTTGAAGCTGGGCATGCCCCAATCAATCAATGCCTCAATCAGTGCTGCCAATTAGTACAAAGTATGAGAAAAAAAGGTAAAAAAGGAAAGACACCGCGCCGACGTAATACCGGCTAATACCGCAGCGGCGCCACCACACACCATCGCACAGCGCTCGCACGCCCACAACGTTGACACGCACGCCCGCCCGCCCAACGGTCTCCAACCAACAAACTACTGCTACCACACTATCATCCCACTATCCCGCTGCCCGGCACCACCAAGGCACCACCAAACAGTAATTGCCTGCCCTTTCCTTGCTCCCTCGGCCGCCGCACCATCACACCCGACAGGTCCCTCCCTCCGTTCCTTGACTGCAAGCCCCGGCCGCTGCATGACGCAGGTGCAACCAAGTGCAACCCCCCCAACAAATTACGTGCAACCACTTGCCCACCCGCACCGCAGCGTCTTTATCGCCAAACTAGACCCGTCCGATTACTCACGACTCCTCCGGCTCGACTCCGACTTCTATAAAACGCCTGGATTGCGCTGCAACTCCGCATCCCGCCGCTCCCCATGATTCTCACCCGATTTGCCCATTCTTCCTCCCCTCGTCTCTCATCTTCCCTTTTGCCCACTGCCAGGCTTGCCCGCGCAGCTATCGTCCCACGCCTCGCCGCACAACAGCGCTACTGCTCCTCCGGATCCCACCACCACCCTTCCTCTCCAACCACCACCCCCAACAAGCTCTCCGCCGCCATGAGTGACCAGGACATCAAGAAGTACCTCGAGCAGAGCCACGACCGGCTCTTCGAGAACAATCGCCGCTGGGCCGAGGAGAAGAAGCTCAGCAACCCAGACTTCTTCAACAACCTCTCAGCCGGCCAGACGCCCGAGTACCTGTGGATCGGCTGCGCCGATTCGCGAATCCCTGCGGAGCAGATCACCGGCCTCGAGCCAGGCGAGGCATTTATCCATCGCAACATTGCCAACCTGGTGTGCAACACCGACCTCAATGTCATGAGCGTCATCAACTACGCCGTCAACCACCTCGGCGTCAAGCACATCATCGTCTGCGGCCACTACGGCTGCGGTGGTGTCAAGGCTGCCATGACCCCCAAGGACCTGGGCTTGCTCAACCCTTGGCTGCGAAACATCCGTGACGTCTACCGCCTCCACGAGAAGGAGCTCGACGCCATCCCCGACCAGGATGAGCGCTACAACCGCCTCGTCGAGCTCAACGTCGTCGAGCAGTGCCGCAACATCATCAAGTCGGCCGACGTCCAGCAGTCGTACCACAAGAACAAGTACCCCATTGTCCACGGCTGGGTCTTCGGCTTCAACGACGGCCTGCTCAAGGACCTCAAGATTGACTTCGAGGCCGTCTTGACTGACATTCAGAAGATTTACAACCTGGTGGACTAAGGCGTTAACGGGAGCAAAGGGGAGCGGAAACAAAAGTGCAGTCAGATATTTTAGTTCAATTCCATATTCTTTTTTTTTTTCTTCAGCGATGCAACCACGCTACCTCATCCCATTGACGACCGACTGTGACAATGAGCCCATATACATGGTCCGATATGTAATGCCAGATTCCCACAGATCTCAGGCCAGGATCCCATTCCCGGTACCATTGCCATGTAAGGAATTGGCGGTGCCTGGTCCCTGAGATGCAGGGAATTGCCCCAGCCTTACGCACAGGGACCGCCCGCATCTTGGCTCCCACACACCCTGACCCCTCCTCACGCCATCTCGCCGCACCGGCGGGAGGATTTGAGTGGTGGCGCGTGCGAGCAGCTTCGACCCGGCCACGATGCGAAATCGAGATGCTAGCGCTCAATTGCCGTCTCCCCGCGCGCCCAAGCTCCTTCTTTTTTTTGCCCATTATCCTCTCTATAGCTCTCCTAAGGCCCTGCGACGCGGTCTTTCACGTGATGCCCTCCAGCATGTGGTGATGGTCTCGATGGCTCCACTCTCCACAAAAGTCGTACGACTTCTGCTGCCAGACCCTGCCTCACATCAATCTTGTCCAGTTCGTGACCCTGGCAGGGTAACAAGCCGAGCTGCCAAAGGCTAACTTACTGCGGGAGGCTTCAGATTCCCGAGAAAAAAGTTCCCTACCCAGATCTTGCCGCCAGATGATCCGCGGGCTTTGCCACCAACTAATATCGCTCAAGTATAGCTCGATCCGCCCACCTTGCCAATCCCACGGGTTGCCTCTGTTTCCCACCCCTTCGACTACCAACCCCTGCGCTCCGACCTCGTTCTCGAACGCGATCTCGAACCCCCATCTATACCCGCCGTTACTCTAAAAAAACCGTCTCAAGCGAGCAAGCGAAAAAAAAAAAAATACTGGATACTGTTATGCAAACGGCACGGCCCGCATCTAGGGGGGGTGGTTAGCACACCGCTCCCCTGGGTCAGCCTAATACACTGACATCTCCCCGTTGTCATGAACTAAAGTAGGTACCGTAGCCTTGGGTCAGTGGGGTTTGGGACCTTGATGGTCTTGTTAGTTTGCTATGGCGTAGTATATCAGGCATATAAGCAGGGGCTCACGTGCTTTTGGCCTCCCTTGTCCAGCTGTTATCTCCCCGCTGCCTTCGCGTCATGTTGCCCGGCCCAGGTTTATCCAAAGAGACATGAATACTAATATTATAGCTCGCCAAAGTGACCAAAGTTGCCACTGTTTATATATTCCACTCACAAGCTGCCCACTGCCTAGTAGAGAATGCTATCGTCTAGTCCCATTCCACGCGACCTAGATTGCTCTAGACCCGGGCACAAACACCATCAGTAAGTATCCTACAAAGGCCAAACTATCAGACTAGTCACGGCCCGTAGATTTAAATGTCGATCAGTCGGGCATCATGAATCATGTCTTGGGATGCTTGGGGATCTTTGCATGACGCAGGTATCCGGAAATATATGCACAAACGATTAAGTGGCGAGAATCGGGGTTGGCTAAATTTATGAAGACGGAATAGAAAGTCCAGCGTCAATTGCTATCTTTTAAAGTACCATGCTATGTCGAACAACCTCGATAGCTAACATCCCAAAGATATTAGGTCCATATCAATGAGATTCAGTTATGGCAACAAAACAGCTGCCTGGTAAATAACCTGGCGTACAAACACTGCAAGGATTAATCAAAAGCATTATGGCTCAAAATTTTAAGGAACATACAAAATAAAATAAATACGACATGAAAAGAAAAGTCTCAAGCAAGTCTGAGATTGAATGCTATCTGTTGAATCGGATTCGGGTATTGGTCAAATGGAGCTTGACCTACCCTAGATGACAGGCAATTGGAGCATGCGGTAGCGCAGTCTGGTGAGACTTAGCGTATAGTGAAAAATTTGGCTCCGTCCTCCAACGACAACACGAGCCATCATACGATGGCATGCTCGGTCTGGTGGTCTAGTGGTATGATTCTCGCTTAGGGAAAACCCTATAGCATAGCTTGCGAGAGGTCCCGGGTTCAATCCCCGGCCAGACCCTTCTTTTTGACCTTTTCCAGTTCTAGTACCAACTCGTATTTGGGCCAATCTTTTTGGCTTCACGTTTGGTATTAAAACGAAACCCGCGTGCGGAATTACGTTATCCGGACTTGTGCCCTGATTGGGAATTGTCTTTTTGCCGTGTCTGAAATCCCGAATTGGTCACGTGGCCTCGTGTGTGAAAGCTGCCCCTCAGTCTAGCAGCGTCATACGGCGCCCGGGCCCGCCCTCGGGAAGGTTTGTAGGCGAGGTCGCCTTGTTTGCCCCCAAATCCGTTTGTTGTCTTGGTTTGCTTCCCTCTCAGCTCCTCGACCCTTGGTCTGCTTTCCCTCCTCCCGGTTGCCTCTTCTTCACCTTATGTCTCGCTCCTGAATTCCCCCGTACAACCTCGCACCCCCCTGGCCAACGTGCTTCAATCCCGCCCGTTCCTCTCACCATGGATAGCGTCATGAGCTTCTTCTCTCCTCGCAAGCCCCAGGCCGAAGGGTCTTCCGAGGCGCAAAGCAACCCGTCCACCAAGACGCTCTTTAAGAAGGACGAGGTGCAGGCGCAGGAAACGCCCGGAAAGATCTCCAGCCCGTTTGCCCATGTAGAGGTATGTCCCGCGCCATGGTGACACGGCAGCCCTGTCGGCGCAAGCGAGGCTGAGTGACTGACCTGTTTGACAGCGAGAGCAGCTCCGCAGCCTGTTCTCCCCCTCCGCAGTTGCTGCTGCAAAGCACCCCATCGAAGACCACGAGGACCACAGCCACTCCCACGACGAGTCTGAAGACATCGACATGGCCGACTCCGATGCAGCAGCAGCCGCCGCCGCCGAGCGCTCCATCCTGTCTCCCCAGGCTCGGCGTTCTGCCCGAAATTCCGAAGTGCCTCAAGCTCTGATCAACCCAGACACCACGATTGCCGAGGACGACGAGGAGCAGTTTGTGTTTAAGCGCCTCGTCGAGCACCGACGAACCGGCACCAAGGGCAACTCGTTTGAGCTCCGCGTCGAGTGGGAGGTGGGTCCCTCGACCTGGGAGCCCGAGGAGAACCTCCACCGGGACGCTCCCGAGAGTCTGTTTGCCTACTGGGAGTCGCAGGGCGGCCGGCCGCTCAACCCCAACGACCCGGAGCTGTTCGAGATCTTCGCCATCCGCAAGCACTCCAAGAACAAGAAGCGGCTGCAGGTCGAGTGGCTCGGCTACGACAAGTCGGAGTGGAGCTGGCTGCCAAAGGAAGTTGTCGAGGAGACGGCCAAGGCGGTCGTGGATGCGTACTGGAGCGACCTGAAGAAGAAGTCCAAGTAGGCGCGGGTTTATCTATGGGGGATGTGTAGATGGAATTTTCATGGCAAGCAATGCCCTGTGTAGACGTGACTACTGCATGAATTGATGATGGACGACTGGCCGTGCGCGATGGCTTTTGCCGCGCGCGGGGACCAGGGCAGGCAGGATTACGGGCGTTTAACGGGTTGTGACATTGGATTGAGCAGCATCACTGTTTGAATTGACATGTTTTGAATGCGCATCGCTGGCGCTTACCGGTGATTGCTTGTTTGAGGTGACTGCCAAGGGTTGTGCTCGTTTAGATGGGGCCGCGATTGTGATGATGACTTCGGGCCCAATTTTGGTGCTGAGGCCGTCAGAGCAGCCCCTCCATATCTGGCCAGACGCATCGCCAACTCAACTGGCGGTGATCACCGACTCACTTCGCCCGCACCCGACATTGTCCGCCCGATTGTTTGTTTCCGCAACTGGGGTTTTCGTATAAATTTTACACCCTTCCTTCACCCGTCAGTTTGCACCACCACCGCTACTCTTTCAGCAATCACCGTCATCACCCGCCCATGTCTCAACCTCCAGCTCCCGCCGGCACATCCGGCCGCCGCCGCCGCGCGCTGCCCGTGGTGCCCATCGTCGCCCTCGGCGGCCTGCTCCTCTTCGGCGCCGACGCGCTGCTGGGCCAGATCATGCGCAACGGGTACCTGGAGCTCATGGACTCGGTGCTCGACGACGACAAGCCGCGCCTGCTCCCGGGCACCGAGGACAGGTACGTCATCCGGCGCTTCGTGGGCGTCCCGGCCGTCGACCGGTTCCTGGCCATGGCCAACGTCTTCTTCACCTGCGCCGTGGACGGGTCGCGCCCGGCGCTCAGCCTGTTTACCTTCTTTTTCGGGACGCAGCTGGCTGCGTTTTACCTCGTCATCATGGTCGAGAGCCAGCGCGCGGCTAAGCTGGCTGGCATCCTGTTGAAGTAAGTCCCCTACTGTTCCACTCGCTGCTGCTTGGTTTTACGATTCTAACAAGTGGTCCATAGCCCTGTATTTTGGGGATTGGCCATGCAAATGTTTGGATTTGGGGCTCTGATGCCCGCGTTCCTCATCATGCATCTGGTTGTCACGTCCAGGTCTAGCGTTTCTGACTCTGTCCGTCTCCGTGACCCGAGCAGCCTCCACACCGTTGTGCCCGCGTTCCTGGTTGGGTACATTCTACTCTCCGGGCTCTTCATGTATCCGTTCCCAGTTGAAGGCCTCCGACAGTGGAGCGGCGCCCTCTGGCAGATGTATCCCCTGCACGTCGTCGTGGCCCAGATGGTCTTCACCGGCGCCCTCAAGCGAATCAGTATTGGCCAGGATCAGTTCAAGTCCAAGGCTCAGATTGACAGGACGGCTCTGTCGCACGCGTACAGCTTTGCCTGGAACATGGCCGTCACCGGCCAGATGCTGACCTATGCTGCGCTCATCACCAGCACCTTTGCTCCGGGCTTGTATCCCAAGGGCGTGGCCGAGTCCCTCTCAGTCAGCAAAGTCTTCATCCCTGGGCCTCCTCACACCTCGACGCCCATGACCTCACCTGCCGCGGCTGTCCAACAATTCCTCCAATGGGACCTGTACTCGGGGTCCGTATCGGGTCTCGTTTGGGCGCTTTATCTTTTGTTGCAAGTCCGCCCGGTGTTGTCGTCTGAGGACAGAGGAAACTTGGCCAGAGGCGTCCTGACCAGCTTGCTGCTTTCGGGACCTGCAGGCGCCATCGTTGCTCTCCTGCAACACAGGGACGAGACCATTCTGGCGGCCGAGATTAAGGCTGACAAGCAGAATTGAGAGGGAAACGAGATAGGAACCTGTACTTAAAAGAATGAAGTGGTTGGCAATGTAAAATACTACCATGTATTATTATATGTAGCATATAAACCTATCCCAATCAATTCTAAAGCCGCTTCTTTATTTCTTCTCTCCGAGGGGAATATCCATGCCGTGGCGACCGGCATATGGTGATTTCTCTGCGGGCTTCCAGCCGCTCTTCTCCAGAAGGGATTCATCTGCTATGCGGTACACCTCGACCTTGAGGGGGCGGCAGCACTTGATCATCTCCTCCTCGCTGTCCTCACCGAAACCCCAGAGCGAGAGGTCGCCACCGGGGCATGTGCCTGAGTTTATTGTTAGCAATTGTTCAAGTGTGATGAAAACAGTAACAAGGTCACTCACTAAGTGCCATCAACAGGTCCTGCTCCGCAAAGAACTCCAGGTGGTCGCCCGGCTCGGCGGGGCACGGGTTCATAAAGTAGCGGCCCTGGTCGTCCAGGCCCGTCACCTGGAAGATGTTGATGACGTCGTGGACGTCGCCCTCGTTGAGGCCGTAGGGCAGGACGGCGCGGGTGAGGTTGGAGTGGCACTGGAAGTTGTAGGTGCCGCCGCTCAGCACCGTGTTGATGTAGGGGTCGCAGCGCGTGCCCAGCAGGTCGTGGACGCGGCCGCCGTGCTCGTCCTCGCCGTACCACGAGAGCGTGTCCTTGACGATGGTGGCCAGCGGGCGCATGTAGGGGAGGTTGGACCACAGACGGTCGTAGGTTGAGACGTGCGAGGCGTGCAGCTGCTTGGTGCGGCTGGCCCAGAAGCGCTCGCGGGGGTTGTGGAGGTTCCAGATGTTCAAGTCGCCTGTGTGTGGACGTTACGACATTAGTATACCAATTGCTGCTTAAAAACATCCTCTGTCTCTCCTTGTCTCTTCCTCAGTCTTTCACTTCTCATCTCTACACCCCCGACAACTTCATCTCCGCCCCTCTTCTCACACTCGCCGCGCACCTCCTACGACATTCTCGGATAAAAAGGTCCATACCAACTTGCGGGCCCTCTGGGGTGCTGATCTTGACAATGGAACCAGCGGGGGCCTTCCACGCCCTGCCGGATCGGATGGGCAGAGTGAACTCTTCAATCAGGACTCTGGGCGCCTCGCGGAACTTGGTGTACAGGTCCTGGTCCACCTTGAGCGGAGAGTCATCGCTCGAGGGTAGGTAGGCCGGCACGGGCTTGGGAATGGGCTTCCGGTTGGCGCGGCGTTCGGCGTCGGTTCCAGGCATTTTGATCTCAGCGGGCAGAGCGACAGGTTCAATACGTCTAACAGAATTCACGCCTCTCAGGGTCAATTGGAAGGGAAGCACGACATCTGGATGATCCTATATACGCTAAAGGCGTTATCGCGCACACGCCCCACTCGGCAATTCTTTTTTTACCGTCGGTATCCGTATCCGATGCCGCTGTCGAAGGATTGCCCCTCCGATAAACCGGCCCAGCATCGGATGAGCGTTGTCAAGGTTAAAATGGTCGTTTCTTTGGCCAATGGAGCGCCCATGTGGTCAACGAGCAATAATAAATAGTATGTGTGGTTGAAGCAGGAAGCGAGCGGCTTGGAACGCGGGGCAGACGAATATCCCCTCACAACGAGGGGTCCCCGCCTGTTCACGCCGTGTCCGAAAACGGGCAGAGGATGGAGCAATTGATGAGAAAGATGATGTCTAATATGAAAAAGAACTTGTATTCGGGCTCTTATCGTGCGATTGAGCCTGCTTGACCACAGTGGGCGTGCGTTGGCTGGGATTACTCACCACCGCCTTGAGGAAAAATGATCATTTGGGATCGGCTTACGCCAAGCGCAACCTGCCTGATCTGACCACCCGATTAATCCCCCGCTCAAAAATATTGAGCAATGTTGTCTATAGCTTGTGAGCCATCGATTTGGCTCAACACTGGGATTTAAACCAGCATTTCTCAAACGCATCCAGAAGCTCCTCTGCGTCGAATCAACCACCCCCGCAGTACGGTCGTTTCCTGACTTAATTATGGAGCCTGTTTCGACTCTGGATCTGGCCTTGAACGTTACTCATTTCATTGAATTCTCATCGAACTTTGTTGAAATTATCACGCAAGCCCAAAACCCCTCACTAGAAGTTCAAGAAAAGCTTCAAGATGTAGCTGCGATAAGCGACAATCTTGATGCTCTTTTACAAGGCTTGCGCCTACCAGTTCTACCTGAACCAACCTCCGAAATCGAAGCTCAACTGCCCAAAATCGCAAAAGACTGTACCCAGATTTGCACTCAGCTACAAAATATCGCCAATAAGACCATGGAGGAGGGTACTGCTCAAAAAACAACAAATCTTTTGGAAACTTGGCGTCGTGTGAGCCAGAGCCAAGAGATCGCCACCACGAAAATGCGGCTGGGAATTTGTAGAAGCGAAGTGATATCTGTTATAGTCGCAATGTTGAGGTTTGTTATTATTTTGCGTTGGCTCTACCTATAACATTTACTGAACTTTCTCTAGTGAGAAGCATTCTGCGACAAATTTATGGATAGAGTCGTTGACAACCTCCCGTCGGACAAACTCACGAGAATCAAGAACAAACCTAAGAAAAGCAAAAAAGAAAATTATAGCAATAACCAAGTTCTGGCTGCAAGCTGATCAGCAAAACTATTCGATGCCGACAGACTTAGGTTCGAATATCCGGCCACTGGATGAACAATTACTTGATTCTTCACCTGCTACCCCGTTCAAGTCGTTTACAGGTAGCCGCACCGGGGAGAATGTACTGGGTTTGATCAAGAGATGGCTTTCTGAAATTATTGCTTTGGCAAGAATTATATGTGCAGAGGACCACGTCCTGGATTGGTTATGGTTCCCTGAGCTTCATTCTAGGGAGGCGTCGATCAACAAGGCCTACAGTAACACATACCGTTGGCTACTGTACGATGAGAAGAACGATTCACCGAATTACCAGAATGAACCTGACGATTATTCACTTGGGAGCTCTGGCGAATCCTCCAGAAGTGTCTGCTCCGAAGAAGGTCGGGCAAGTGGCACAGAGTCTGTGATCGCTGGAAAACATTTGACCTTCGATGACGCCCCTCGCGCAGAGGAACAACGTGTAAAAAAACAAGATAAACGCCATGAATTTCTCGAATGGCTTGAAAATGGAACTGGCGTGTTTCATGTGTCCGGAAAGGCTGGATGCGGAAAGTCAACTTTGATGAAATGCATTGCAGATGACCCTCTTACCCATGAAAAACTTCGGATCTGGGCGACTAAAGATGAGAAAAGTCTGATATTCGTCAAATTCTTCTTTTGGAGCTACGGTAGTAAGCTACAGAGGAGCATCGAAGGTCTTTATCGGTGCATCATATGGGTGATTATACGTCAATATCCGGCTCTCATGCAGGATATGTTCCCGACTAGGATGAAGTCTCTCCTGGAAAAAGGGTCTAGTAAAATAAAATTGGATGGTGGCCCAGAATTACGAATTCTCGAGGACGCATTCGATGTACTGGTGAAGAATAAAAGTCTACTCCACAAACACAAGGTGTGTTTGTTCATTGACGGACTTGACGAGTACCAAGGAGATCATGGCAACCTGTCACAACGTTTGATGCAATGGTGTGGTTCAGAAGACATCAAGATATGTGCTTCTAGCCGACCATACAATGAATTTCAGCTCACATTCAGGTCAGAATCGACTAGTCAGATGGATTTGCACGAGATAACGGAACATGATATGATTTGTTTCGTAAGAGATGAGCTTGAACGCGATGAGCGCTTTGACAAGGCTCTAAAAGCCGACATTGAGTACAAACATCTTGTTCAATCTATCGCAAAAAGAGGAGAGGGGGTTTTCTTGTGGGTTCAGCTCGTTGTGCACATCCTCCTAAGAGGGATTGGAAACGAATTCTCCATTTACGAGCTCCAAAAGAAGCTTGAAGCCATCCCAGACGGCCTGATTCCTGTTTTCCGTCACATGTTTGACAGTCTCGATGGGCTTGAGAAAGCCAGTCTATGGCGCAGTTTCCTTGCCTTGCAAGAAGACATACCAAATTATACAACCAACACCTTAGTCTACGCACAATCCATCATCAAGGAAATAGAGGACAATCCAGAACTTGAGGGAAAGCTTCTTGATGGAACCCTTGGTTCCTTCATCAGCCAGGATGACTGCATTTCAAAGTGTGATTCCATGCGCCGTCATCTCATTGACCGGTCTCAAGGCCTACTCGAAATTATCGAAACAGATCAGAGCTATCCGTTTTGCCATAGGGTACAACTTATTCATCGAACACTAGGGGACTTTTTACGAGAACCCGAGATGCTGGAAGAGATGAGAAAGGTGTTAGGAGACTTCTCCGCTATTCGATATCTTGCCTTGACTATTCTGGCCGTTGTTAAATTTCATTCACCGGATCAATCTTTTACCTGTACACCGGCAGATGGCAGCAGACGACATTCTATCGATATCTACCCCCAATACTCCTGCTACGAGCCTGGGAGGATGGTGCAGACTCTGCTCGAGATAAACGGATGTGCTGAGAGGCAAGGTTTACCACCACTGATAGCTGAAGTGGACTCACTGATCCACATGCTGGTGGAAATTACTAGTTTGCGTGGAGGTCGTGAGATTGAATTCCCGAGGCTCGATTTCTCATTTTCAACCTTCGCTGGCTGGAATTGGGAATCATTGGAAATAGCCACCCTTGAGTCTGCGACTTTTTGTTATTCGGCCGGCTTCGGCAACAAGGAGCTCGTTAAGGAAAAGATCAGGCGAAACCCGACACTTATCAGCAAGGGATGTCATGACATACTGCTGTCAGCGCTAATAGATGAAATATTCTGGGCTGTGCCTTGGGAATCATCCCTTTCTCGGTTCTTACTCGAGAGAGAGCCGATATCCGTAGGAAATGGGCTTGCTGCTTGCGTGACCAATCTCCACGAGTCTCCAAGTCCATATATGCACGCCCCACCATGGACTACTTGGACGTTGCTACTTTTTAATCTATCCCTATCAGGTCCGAACTGGGCATGGTTTGATGATGAATCAACCGATAGGGCCAAGGTATCAAGATACCTGGAAGGGTGCTTGAATCACGGCGCGGAGCCTGATGTCTGTTTCGTGGGCTACCAACTCCACAGGGACACCTACGATGAAGTGATGAAGGTATCAGGGCCATACTATACGGATCTATTTTCTATGTTGAGAATTTGGAAATTTGAGGTGACTGGAGAAATTTTAAAATTACTAAGGAGATATGACCAAGATGGGAGCCGGGAAGCAGGCGAGTGGCTGAGTAGCCGATTTGGTGCACTGAACACTTTTGAGACTGAATTTCAGCTCTTGGATGTGGAATCTCTTGATGGAAACGAGTTTTTGGTCTTGAAGGTCGTCTCAATTCTGCAACTGCAAGTTATTCCAATTGCAGACTTGCAAAAGAGTTTGGATGGCGTACTACTGGACTATCAAAAAGGAGAATCACCGTCTATTGACATTTTAGTCTAGGTTCTTACTGAACTTCATAGCCTGAGTAAAGAGAAACTCATAGTACGGAAGCCAATCCTGGTATGATAGTCCGAACTTATGCTCTAGGTGTTTGGCATTGTTTTCAGAGCACACCTAATTCAGCATTCCTGCGATCTAAAATTGCGTAGTACTTTGTAGGCTTTTCGACACCTAAGCTAGATCGGCAGAGATTGCCAAGACACTAGCGATGGTCCGGGCTTCACACATCGGCCGGCGCAGTGCATTCCAATCGATATGCCTCCCTTGGATGAACGTCAATGTAAACATGGGTTGCTAGGGATTTATTTCTGGCATCTTTTCAAAACATCGACAGAATCAATCAAGAATCAACGCGAAAACAAAAAGCTACATCTTTCCATCGTGGACTCCGTCTGATTTGGCATGCCAGTATACTCCAAGGTCCATAAACTTGACTACTGGATTCGCACAATACTTTGTGTGGTCATATCCAGAAGAATTGAGGAAATACAACCATAGAAAGTGTTCTATTTGCATTATTCAAAAATGCCGTTTTGCTCGCACGTCGCCATCGTGTCGAAGCAACAGCAGACTGGCCATCCTATCCTGAAGCTTTATCACGATTTAACACTTCAACAATTTGGGGCTCGGAACCGGAAACAGATCACATGTCGAATGGAGATTCTGAGAGGCCATGGAACGGAAGTGGCTACAGACATTGTGGCTTCTGCTGTTTGCCCTCGCAAATCTATGCAGCGGCTACATGAGCGTCCAAGATGACAGATCTATATTGGGAATTAACAACCAGTACGATGGTATTTGTTATACATACGTTTCAGTTTATCCAGTGCTCGCAAACACTGAGGAGGACGAATATGTGACGATCACAAAAAAGTACCCTGGATCAGTCCCAGTCACACACACAATCCCTCCTGCACCAGACGAGTTTGGCCTCGTCATTGTCCAAGAACCGGCACCCGACTCTATCAACGTCATTGTGGTTCCACCAAAGGGTCCGGACTCATTTTTGCTGGTAATTGAACCTTACAAAGGTGAAGGTGAGATAACCGTCCCCATCACGGTTATTATCCCACCGAGACCTCCAATACCTGGTGCACTCATCATCCAGACGCCAGATGCAGGCCGTGGTGGGAATCCAGGCTCTGATGTTACTCTACACTCTGCAAATCCCTCGGATTATGTCACTATAATTCAGCCTCTGGGTGTGCCCACCACTGCAGGCGCCCCTGTCTGGATCACAATCTCCCCGACCGGTACAAACCCTGGCACTGTCATCATACAGACACCCGCACCAATCCCGGAACACAATTTTGGGGAAACAATGACTCTGGAGCCTACCGATACTGGCGGGTTCGTTACGATTATTGAACCGGGCGATGAGTCTCAAATTGGCACCGAGCCTATTCGATTCACATTTCCGCCTGATGGTTCCAATCCAGGAACAGTTGTAATCCAAACTCCTACCGTTGCGGCTAATGGGGCTGCCGGCCAGACGATAACTCTACCTAGAGGGGACGCGAGCGAATTCATTACGGTAATCGAGCCTGGAGATGGAATCACAGCCCCTGCTCGGCTCACCATTTTCCCAACCGGAACAAACCTGGGGACAATTATCATCCAGACTCCGCCACCGTTAGTCGACCAAGCAGGTCGACCGGCACCTGGGCATGTGGCTGAAGTGGGATCCTTTACCACAGTCACGGGGGCGTATAAATTGAATGGTGAAGGGGGTCCTGATGGGAGAGAGAGTATCACAATACCACCAGAGGATGGAATTCCGGGGACCATCATTGTTCTAACTCCCGGAGCCCCGGGCTCTGGGGATATTGGACTGGAAGGTGACCCATGCCTGTGTGGATCAGAAAGCTCTCAAGGAGAGAACAACCCAGCGGACAATGGGAATCCGACGGGCCAAAACGGTTCTTCCAACAATGCAGGTTCATCGAACGGAAGCTCATCCAACAATGGCAACCTCGACCAAGGCGAGCATTCTGGGGGAGGCATTTCCGTACCCAGCAACACCAGTGGAAGCAGCAAGCCTGGAGACAATGGAAATCAACCAACTAACAGTGAACCTGGCGATGATGACGGTTCAATCCCAAACAAACCGGGAAAGACTAATCATAGTTCTAAAAGAATAGCCACCATCAAGACTGGTTCAAGAGGTATTGGGGCTTCAAATAGTGGCGGTTTACTTGGAGATACCACAGCTAAAGCCACCATTAACCCTCAGACCCAGAGAAGCGGCTCGAACCGACAAAGTAATGAACAGACACTCATTACCCGGACCGGAAGAGCTTCAAGATCCACTAAGACTATCCAGTCCATTACCAGGCAGACAAATCATGTAACTTCTAATGGTGATGGATCAGGACAAGGCATTGAGGGGGGGCTTGATGGCAGTTCAGGAACAGTGACTGGTTCGATTCGCCATCGCACAACCTCGAGGTTTGGAAATTCAATTACTCGAACTTCGAGGCCAAGTTCCTCGATCGCCCATCAATCCATCAAAAGCAAAACAGCAACGATAGTGACCCAGGCAACTACGATTATTGTTACAGTCACAAAAAGCAGCTCCAGACTAAGTCTTAAAGGATTCACCAGCCAAAAGGTCACTTCTACTACGGAGCATGACCTTGTTGTTACCAGTACATTTACTCTGACTACAGAGAATACTGTTTATACGAGAACTGCCACATTCAAGGTTACCGATAGTAGACCTGAATCTTCAGCCAGCTCAACCGTTGAACAGAACGTGCAATCCACTTCTTCCCCCATGAAAAACTCCAGCGAATCAGTTTTGACGACAGTAACACAGAGTTTATCAACAACTTCTCAGGGTTCAGAGACGAGGTCGTCCGGGCCATTGACTGAGACATGGAGATCTAGTTCAAGAGAAGAGGAGAAGACTACTACGATAATCATATCGCTACCAAAAACGAGCTCTCTATCTCTGGAGACAACAGCAACAGTGCAGCTCTCAACTGGTACTCAGTTTTCGAACCTTGAAGATAGTACATTGGGAACCACTGGTACTGAGGCTTTTAGCAGAACTACAGCGAAAGCTATGGAAAGCAGCAGCACTAAATTTACAACGACACAAGTAGAGGCCATATCGACTTCGGACTTAGATGGGTCATTCGGCGAAGAGGGCGAAACAGACATAGATTCGACTACCAGTGACAGTATTTCCAGTACATACTTGAGTGTTATGGAGCCGTCAACCAGTTTTGCATTGACTACAGTCACTGTAAGAATTACTGAAACTTATACGTCTGTTTCTACAACAAGAGAGTTAGAAACCTGGCTATCAGCATCTGCGGACCACTCGGACAGCGTTCAAGCCTCTGCAGGTACATCTTCTTCGAGTGAGGCAATGCAGGGTACTTCAGTCACTACTCAGGTTTCCAGCATAGGAGGTAGCATTTCAGAAGCGACAAGATCCCAGTATTCCGTCACAGTTGTTGTTACCCAAACAATTACAGCATCAGACCGCTCCATCTCCTCAGCGTGGACACAGACCCAGTCAGATTCAGCAATAGACGATAGTATTGGTCTAGATGGCGAGACTGACGTTTTATCTAGCTCGACGGAGGCTTCCACAGAAATTTTAGAAAGCGCCCAAACCTCAAGTTTCATTGCCAGCAGAACTACTGCGGAAATAATTACCAGTAGTGCCGAGTCCTTTTCTGCTATAACATGGTCGCACACTCTTTCTACGACAACACAAGAGACCCAATCTACGAAGCAGAATGGAGTAACTAGCGACAAAAGCGAAACAACCGTGCCGACAAGGTCGAGCAATGATGTTTCGTCCGATTCGCTTATTGGGACTCGCACCGAGAGCATTGCGACTCAGAGTAGCCAGGTGAACAGCTCTCAGGCTGGAACCACGCGCGCTGACGAAACTCGAAGCGTAACTGGAGAGACTGACAGTGCACGCACTAATACCCAAACCGCCGATGAAACGACTTACTCAACTTCGTCTGATTTTACTCATTCGACTCATCCAGTCACTTCGACCGAATATATCTTGAGCAGTACGGCAACTACACAGTCTAATGGTGAAACGACGGGTGGTGATGTGTTGCAATCAACCACAATTACATCCCGCCAAGAAAGTAGCTCAACAGAAAATACGCCTATCACATCTACTATCCCAAACGTCAACTCGGCAATGACCACCTCAGATTCAGATTTCTTGACATACAGTATCACCACAGAGAATAATACTGGATCTACTTCAAGCTCACTAGTGATTACTACTGACACTGAATTTCAGTCTATAGAAGGAGAAAGTGTTCTGTCTACGGCTTCAGAGAGTACAGTTTTGACTAGCGACGAGGATAGCCTTTCCTCAACAACTAGCATTTCAGGTTCAAGGGACAGTGAGCCTGCTAGCTCTAGCCTCATATCGACCAGCATAGAGAAAACTCAATCGACAGACAGATCCACAGATCAGTCCCTTCTAACTACAGCCTCTCGCGATCAGTCTAGTAGCGGCATTTTTACTTCGAGTGACGAAACAAGAGCGGACTTGACATCCAGTGAAAGTTTAATGTCTTTTTCATCGTCAATGAGTTTGGAGACAGACACAAGTGAAACTTCAGCCGCCAAATGGTCCGGATCATCACTCACTGCCTCTGACCAAAGTGGAGAGGGAAGCACCGCGTCTATGGTAGTGACCCAGACACAGACAACAAGCAATGAATCTCCAATACAAACAGAAATGCAGACTGTGGCCGGAGAGACTGTCAGCAGTGAAACTTGGACCACAAGCTCGTATCTATCTTTCAGCCAACCTGAAACCATGAGCACATCAAAGGATTCCAATTTTGGTACCTTACAAAGCATAACTTCACAAACTACAGGGTCTGAAGCTTTGTCTCAGAGCACCGGACCTGCAACGAGCATAAGTTTAAGCGATGGTCAAAGTCAAGCTCAGTCACAGCTGACTAGTTCTTTGACAAATTCCCTGCAGGACTTTGATACTGAGACTTCTGGTGTAATGAGCTCCAGAACTGGAAATGATCTTACGAGTTCAGAGACGACTTCACTGGAAACAGACTCCGAAAAGAGCACAGGAGAAGCGATGACTGACGTTAGTTCTTCTAGCCTGGGTCTCCCAAATAGCGTTTCTGCGGTTTCCACTGATGCTTCGACCACGGCGGGGCCAAATACGCTACGTTCGTCAATGTCGATTATCACATCTACATCAGAAGATAATATCAGTGGCACTGAAATAACCTCTACTCGGAGTTTGAATACACAGCAAACGATGCCCTCTCAGTCACTTCAAATCACGGAGCAAGCTTCGACAACCGATAATGAGTCAAAGACCTTGGACACCGAAACTTCAAGCCAACAGAACCAAGAGACTGCTAGCACGACGGAGAGCTCGACAGCCTCATACCAGCCAAGCCGCACTGTGATAAGCTTTTCAACCACTGCCGCAGTAGAGACTGCCTCAACAATAAGTCCTACAAATTCTAACCAAGATTTTGGAGGGACTATCACCACAACAGTATGGAGTAGCACCGAGGAATTGGTATTAGGTTCAAGCACTGAAACAATGGACACTACAATTGTCAGCTCTGATGGGAGTGACGGTATTTCATCTACATCCGTGAGCCAAACCAGTGCTAGTGCTGAGCCAGGGAGTACCGATTCGGACAAACCAACGACGCAAATCTCGACTTTAACTGGAGTTAGTGGGTCAATTAGCAAGAGCGTCACAATTTCCAGCCAAGATGATAGTTTGGTAAATGGTGGTACAAGCCAATCGAGCGTTGACCAGTCAAGTAATTTCCCTACGACACAGACGTCTTCCACAGAGTCCTTCTTTACTACTATAAGCGCTCCTTATACCTCTTTTACGTCTATTAATAGCGTCAAAACGACCGGCTACAATGGAGAGACATCTATGGAGAGCTCCGAATTACCCGAGAGCTCTGCTACAGACCAAACAGATACAAGTCAGAGAAGCGTGACTGACAGCTCTGACACTGACAATTTACAAATTACCAAAACAACCTCTGATGCCGACACGATAAGCCCCTCTCAAGGGTCACAGCTAACCTCATTTAGTACAACACTGCAGCAAGCTACAGCTTCGACTGTAGATATCATAACTCAGACCCAGAACCTCGATACCGGATCTACAGAGACTGTCACGGCATACGTGAGCACTAGTAATAGTATAACCATGGAAACTGGAACTGGCAGTGATACTATGGAAAACACGGCAAGTATCACCGGGACCACATCGAAAGAAACCGATAACGAGACCGAGTCAATTTGGGGGATAACAGAGACTCTGGAGCAATCGTCCAGTGCTGATCTAGAATTATCATCTACCCAAGTAGCTATAGACTCTGAAACCGTCACAGCAACTCAAACTTACAACACTGCCGAATCTAATACTTCTGATCTTGGTAATGTATCAAAAAGCAGTATTCTTACAAGTGGAATTACAGATTTTGGACCCAGTACTGGGACTGCTACTAGTACGGGTGAAGGCTCGGAGGAATCTGTGACCTCGGATTACACCTCAAATAGCCTGAGCTTCAGCACAGTAGAAATGATCTCTGAAAGCTCTATGCCAACCTCTAATTCTAGAAGCGAGATCCTGTCCAATCCTACGGAATCAACGAGGTTATCCCAGTCGGAATCTGATAATGAACTAGCTTCATCTACGGAGAACAGTTCGTCTAATTTGTCAAGTCCAACAAAAAATGAACCACAAACTTCAACAACAGGTATAAGCATGACAGAAACTAGTGTGGGCGTTGAGTCATCCACACCCTCTGACACCTTGTTCACTCAAATAGATACTTCAGGCCTATCTACTATACCGACTGAAACAGGCAACACCTTGTCTATGACTGCAAGCTATAACTCTGACGATTATTCCTCGACTTATAGCTCGGAGTCTTCTATGCATGATGAAAATTCCACAGAAGCAACTGGATCATCACAGTCTCTGACATTTTTCGCTCCAATCACTTCCGAGAGCTTATCAGACTCACTGACCGAAAGCCAAGATAATGGATTATCTTCGGTTACGACTGATTCGACCATTACAGCGAGTGCGGCAGCCAGCTTTCCAACAAGCACAGAACAGGATGGCGAACTATCAACAACAAATACATTCACAGACACTTCTGGAACAGAGAGCCTAACGCAAAATGACGAATCATGGTCTACAACACTATCAGCCTCGCAGGAACCGGCCACTCAATCAATGACAAGTGACGAAGGAAACCAGTCTCAACTCTCAACTGAATATTCAAGCAATCAAGTCACAAGCCCCGAGAGCACGGGAACTGTCGCTTCAATAACATATGATTCTACTTCGCAAACTGTGAGCCAATCCAGTGAGGGATTCTCGCGGGAGTCCGAGAGCATGAGTTCTTCACAGAGCCTCACGAGTATGCAATCAACAATGAAGGCCTCTACAGACGAGATTGCATCAGCTTCAGGTGGCACAGAAACCGGACTCAGTCCTACAATGAGTATCGAACTGAGCTCTAACACAGGGTCAAGTACACGAGAAACAAGCGGATACTCGAGTGTACAAACGACCAACAGTGAAATCGACAGTGCAATTAGTACAGCTGAAACCTCTGGAAATGAGATGAGCCAGCCATCTATATCAGAAGAGATGACTACCGAACCTAGCAATACAATTACTTCTCCTGGGCCATCAAGCCAGTATGCGTCAGTACAGACGACGGCAACATCCCAAACGGACGATAATGAGACAAATTCCAATCAAGGGACAACTATTAGTAACGAAACAGATGCAACACAAAGTACAATTCAGCATACAAGTAGTGAAATGGACCAATCATTGACCATCGAAGAGACTATAAGTTCACAACAGTCGAGCAGTAGTGTTGAGATTACCAGTGCCAACTCACAGGTGGCCTCAGAAACTCAGACAAGCTCCCCGGATCAAAGCATTGAGGAGACATCCGGTCAAACTGCTTCTACAGAGTCTTCGGAACTTCCGGTATCCACAGATTCACTGTTAAATACCATGACGTGGTCTGTAGGGGAGACCATTACTCAAACAGAGGCCGTATCGACTTCTACTGAAGTAGATGCATATCTTAGCACAACTTCAAATGGGACAGATGAGACCACTGATGGGGCATTGTCCTCATCTGCCACGACTTCAGAGAACCTGGCGACTGATTCGAGTTCCATTACACAAGAAATCTCTACTTCCTCCTCAAACTGGTTTACTGTATCAGATACCACTCTCGTCACAATGGAGAGAAGCAGCACATTCGATAGTACAACAGAGGAGTTATCAACAGCCTCTGTAACAGAATCGGGGCAAATTACTTCACAATCTCAGCCAAGTTTGACAAATTCCCAAAGTCTTGAAGAACCGACAGATTCATTATCAGCCAGTACAGATTTTACACAAGAGACTAGCGTTTCTAGCTCATATTTGCTATCAGATAGCTCTACTCAGTACAGCGTCTCTGTAGAGACTAGTAGCACTTCTAACAATGAGCAAACCACACTCTCTTCCCAACCGACTGAAGTTACTGGAAGTGAAACCTTTTCTACCAGCTTCATGGGAGTTTCTCAAACCATTACAAGCATTACAAGCATGGAACAGAGTTCATCAGCTACCCAAACAGCTGCAACTACTTCCATTGCTTCGAGCACATCAGAATTGGGGACAGATGCTTCCGGTAGCTTCGAACCAGACTCAACTCAATCACTCACCAGCTCTTCGTGGACAGCCTTCACGAGTATTCCGTCCTCAGAGCAGGAAAGCTCATTGCCCGAGGGTACATTTACATCCACTTTTGAATCCAAATCGTCAAGTGAAAGCACCATATCAGTGCGCTCCGTATCGACAAGCTTTAGCCCAGTAGGCTCATTGACTGGGTCGTCAGCTAGTTCAACTTTTGAGGATACGGTGATTTCAGAAAGTTCAACCGGGGCCACTGGATTTGGTACGTCGTCTTTTGAGGAAAAAACGTCGGATTCTATCTCTCTAGGACAATCCTCAACAGATCAGGCGGCATCTATCACACTCATTTCAGAGAGCTCCAGTCTTGAGACTGATTCAACTATTCCACCATCGGTATCTTCATCTCAAGGAGTTTCTACTACTAAAACCCCACTGGAAATAACCACGTCTCAAGATGTATCAGTAGATGCTACTATGTCTGTCAAAATGTCCCAATCATCGACAGGAGATGTTTCCGACTCCACCTCGGTGCCGGAAAGCTCTAGTGAGAGCATATCAACAGAAAGCATGCCCTCAGAAATATCGTACTTGTCAAGCTCTACAGAATTTAGTGAATCTTCAACCTCATTGGAAGGAGAAACTGCGTCTACATTGCTTTCTGTAGCCGAATCAACTAGTGAGACTTTGGTATCAACCTCTTCAATTTTGACACAAGAGACGGCCCAGCAAACCAGTCAGGACACAATACAGACCACTTCCGCAAGTTCTTTATTTTCAACGGAGAACACAACACAGCCTTCGGAGGAATCTACTAGTGACATAGCCACTTCTACAGACTCTGTTTCATTCACAAGCACCAGTATGGATGTGTCTACATTGTCGTCAACAACTCAAGATTCCATAACGCGAACTACTTCGGTTTCCTCAGCTCAAGATGAGACCGTCACATCTACCGAATCGAATTCTGTCAATGGATTTAGCAGTGATAGCATGACAAGTTCGGATTCAGCCTTTGTCACCACTACTACAGTGTCTGATCTTGAGAGTGGTTCCAGCATCCAAGAGCAAACAGCACAAAGTACAACAGCAGTGGTTTCGACTACAGAGTTTTCTTCAGTTATAAGCTCCACTGGCTTTTCTTTCAGTTTTCCAACGAGCATTCAATCGAGTTTACCAACCGACTACGAATCGGATTCCACTGCAAATCAAAGCAGCAATACTGATACGACAATTCAAACTTCCAATGATGATATGAGTTCGCAAACCTCGCTATTGGCTTCTTCTACTACTTCACAGCCAAGCAGCACACAAATAATGTCCCCTTCAACCTCACAAACCAATTCACAAATGACGACTACGGAAGATTCAATGTCAAGTTATCAAAGCAGCCAGACAAGTACTCAGGTTGCCAGCCAAACTATGCTAGCCTCAACATCTGAAATTTCCTCTGACATCAGCCTTGATTCTCAACTAAGCACTTCCACAGGCTCGGCAACTTCCTCCCTGTCGGCTGACAGGAGCTCCCAAACCTCTGAGCAGGAGAGCTTTTCATCGACGTCAGAAACCAAAACCGAGAGCTCTCAAGGCACACAAACGAGCCTCCAGACAAATAATGAGAGTTTGACAGAAACTATTGTATCGGTATCCCAAAGCGCTAGTTCTGCTACATTATCCCAGATCGGTTCTAGCTCTAGTTTGCAATCGAGCTCATTGGAAAGCGCATCAAATTCACAGAGCACACAGTCTAGTATTACAGACAGTGAAAGTGTATATCAGACTAGTGCAATGACTGCGTCGCAAGCCACATCAACGACAGGACTTTCAACTTCAGAGAGCAATTCTCCAACAAGCTCCGAGACAATTAACTTGCAAGAATCCTCCAGCAGTTTAGGGGCAACCAACCAGGCCAGCTCATCTGGAACCAATACCATAAGCCCTGATGAGTCTCGTTCGACATATACCTCATTATCTAGTCCTACTACCAGCCTACTGTTCACCATTTCATCAACACCAACTTCATACTCTAGTCAACAGGCCATTACTACAACAGTAAACCAGATCACCACTGTTGTTAGTACCATTAGCCAAACAACATTACAAACAATTATATCTTCCGCGTCGTCTGGATCATCGAGCCCCATGACAACGGCTTTGACAGGTTCATCTTCCAATCCGACGTCATACTTTAGTTCTGGAACCACATCTAGTACTTGGTTTAGTGAAACATCAGCCCAAATCTCTTCAGCTTCATATAGTGCGACTCTGAGCCAGCAGATAACCACCCAGCTTCCCAGTTTGAGTTCAGCTCCCACCACGATGAACGGCGACTCATCATCTGCTTCGGCATCTTCTTCAACTCTGGCAGTATCGTCTTCCGTAATTATTAGCACATTGGAAACGATATATATTTCATCCAGCACCACGATTTACACAGACCTTTCGTCTAGCAGTACGACAGGCGAGTCGTCATTGCATCCTTCAATCGATTCTAGTACTTTCACGTCATCAAGAACCTCAGAAAGTCTTACAAATACTGGATCTTTGTTTGATAGTTCTTCCACTAGTGTTTTATTAGGGACTAGTTCACCAACACAATCAATCAGTGTTTCTCTAGTTGATACAAGTATCTCTACCTTATCGATAACACAAATAACTTCAACACCGAGCAATGTTCTATCCAGCAGCAGTCTCGCTAGCACTATATCGATAATAAGTACTTCCAGTCAGGTAGTATCAAGCCAGCCGAGTTCATCTTCTCAAATTGGTACAAATACATTTCCGACATCAACAGGGAGCACTTCGGCAATATCATTCACCTCATCTATTGATACTTCGGCTAGTGTTGTATTATCTAGCAGTACCATCAGCCAGTCCGCATCGACTCTATCAACCTCATATTCCCAACCATATGGAACTACTCTTACAACCTTAGTGACTTCGGCGCCGTTGACGACTATGAGTACCGTGGTATACAGTAGTTCATCCAGCCAGATTGCTTCGATTCAATCCAGCACAACTTCTTCAATTATTACAGGAAATTCCACGGAAACGGCAAAATCAAACAGTTTGGTGACTAATGTCAGTTCATCAAGTGGCTTCAATGCAGCCAGCACTTCAGGCCAATCTTCTTCAACCGGATCGAGTCTGATTTCAACAACAATTGATAACACCCCTTCGAGCGTGACCAGCCTGATTACATCAACGACTCTATTATCTTCGACTACTACAAGTTCCTTCATGATGACAACGAGCCAATTCTCTTCCATCACGGGCATTTCAACATCAGCCAATGCGCTGTCAAGCAGCACATTCAGTGGGACTTCATTATTTTCTAGTACAGCCAATCAGCCAACAACAACTGTGACTCAGGTCTCATCATCTAGCTCAGTAAACTCTTCTGGGTTGACAGCTTCATCTATGATCATAAGTTCCACCTCTAAGTCAGTTTCAAGTACTTTGCAGAATGGAAGTTACTCAAGCTCTATGTTCTCAAGTAGTCTTTCGAGCACGGGAATTTCTGGTAGCAGCTCAAGCTTACCAACCTTGGGTTTACAAAC
Organism: Calonectria naviculata; assembly: GCA_003031705.1. NCBI lineage: Eukaryota > Fungi > Ascomycota > Sordariomycetes > Hypocreales > Nectriaceae > Calonectria > Calonectria naviculata. The sequence goes on from NAGG01000107.1 coordinate 28,215, forward strand.
TGATACGGGAACATCTTCCACTATTACGACGAATGTGAGCTCGGCCGTGTCCTCTGGATCAACGACTGTGTTATCTAGTGCTAGTCCTTCAGCAACTAGCACTACCTATAACAGCAGTTTTACTACCATTTCATCCAGCAGCTCCAGCAACATTAGCCCCATCCTCACAGCATCAACATCACAAGCTCCAATTACAAGTACGAAATACCAAAGTACTGGCCAGTCTTCCAGTCAGGGAGGTAGTCTGACAACGACGCAAACTGATATCAACTCTGGAGTTGTTTCTTCGACAGCTTTCCAAACGGGATCACAAAGCAGTACCGCACTATCTAGTACTGCTCAAAGTAGTCAGGATAGCGCTAGCCTTGCCACCACCCAGAGTTCCACATTAACTGGTCCAATTTCTAGCCTTGGAAGTAGCCAGTCGACTCAGTTCACGTCAACAGTTTCACTACTATCTTCGATTTCTACTGCAATCTCCTCATATACTTCAGCTATTGGATCCTCATCCATTAGTGGTTCTTCAACATTGACGACCACTTCGATTCTATCAACCGGGTCACCTTCCACCACCAGTAGTCTATCCACAGGGTCGAGCAGCATAGCTGCATCATATAACAGCTCCTCATCCACATCTACGGCTGTCGTCACTTCAATACCGACGGTCTCTACGTCCACGACAGGAGCTTATTCTTCGACTTCAATGCTGATCACGAGTGTTTCTGCTCCTACAACTAGCATATCGACATTAGTATTTGGCCAAACCTCGACATTGTCAATTTCATCAGCCGTGACAAGTAGCTCATCATTAACATCATTCACATACAACTCTCTGTCCACGTCTATTATCAGCTCCACTTCTACTTCTCCATCCCTAACAGGCAGTTCCACTAGTACGTTCACGACAAGCGATGTTGGCTCTAGCATTTTGTCGATTAGTACCAGCACAAGTGTTGGCTCGACAACTTCATCCATATCAAACAGTGCAGGGACCAGCTCCTTTGGGACCACTGTTTCGACTGGATCTACATCTAGTTTCACATCATCCAACCCGCCATCCAGTTCCTCGACATCTGCTTTGACATCAAGCTCAATAATATCGAGCTCCACGGTACTTAGTTCTACGGCGTTTAGCTCCGCATCTAGTTCTGCCATGTCTACCGGCTCTTCAACAACCTCTATCTTTGCATCCACAGCTTCCAGTTCAATTATGTCCAGCAGTAGTTCCAGCTTCAGCTTCAGCTCCAGCATCAGTTCTCTGAGTAGTTCTGGAACAAGCACTTCGACAACCACCTCCGTGTCTACTTCTTCAAGTGCTACAGCTGGATTTACATTTAGCTCTATATCATACAACAGCGCATCCAGTTCTACAGTCGGCCTTACACTTAGTTCTATAACCAGCCCTGCAACCGGTTCTACGGCCGGTTATACAACTAGTTCCATAATTAGTTCCATAATTAGTTCTACAGCCAGCTCTATGGCTAGCCCCATAATGGGTTCTATAACTAGTTCGACAGTTATTCCCACGACTAGTTCTATAAGCAGTTCTACAGCTACTGTTACAGCAAGCTTTATAACCAGTTTTACAACTGGTTTTATGGTCACTTCTACAGCTAGCTTTACAACTAGTTATACTGCTAGTACTACTACCGGTTCCGCAACTAGCTCTACGATCAATTCTACTACTACTTCTACAACCAGCCCTCTAACAAGTTCTATAACTGGTTCTACAACGAGCTCCACAATCGGTTCTAGCACTGGCTCCATAACCAGCACTACAGCTACTTCTACAGCCAGCTCTACTATAACTTCTACAGCTAGTTCTGTCACCAGTTTTGCAATAGGGTCTACTAGTTCTACTGCTCGCTCAACAGCCAGCTCTACAACGGGCTCTACCACTGCGTCTACAGCCAGCTCCACTACCAACCCTGCAACAAGTTCTACAGCCAATTCTATAACGAATCCTAACACAAGTTCTATAATCAGCTCTACCACTAGTTCTGCATCCAGCTCTACAACCAGCGTTGCGACCAGTTCTACGACAGGTTATACTACCGGCTCCACGGCAAGCTCTGTTTCGGGAGGATCAACCAGCTACACTAGCAGCTCTTCCTCAAGCTCTATTTATATCACCACCACCTCCACTGGCATATCTTCGAGAGCTACTAGCAGTAGTTCTATTATCCCATCCTCACTTACATCAAGCACCCTATCTACCTCCACAAGCCTATCAACATTCACAACGTTATCGACGTCCACGAGATCATCGACACTCACATCAACCTCGACTTCTACAAGTGCTAGTGCCACTGCTACACTAGGCCCTGCATTTGGCTGTGATATAAACGGGTACATGATTGAGGGCACGACATTGCATAAAATCAATCTTGCAAACGGAGCAAACAGCATAGTTTCCCTTACTGTTGGCTCTGGTGGGCTTGTCAACGCTATTGGCTATAATGTCCTGGACAATTACATCTACGGGATTGCGTCTGATCCACTGATAACTATAGGCGGATCGCAACTCATAGGTATTGGGAATGGATCTCAGCTGATAAAAATAGCCTCAGATGGATCATGGCAGCTGTTGAGTGGGAGAATAGAAAATCACATAAATGATATTGTGATGGGAGACGTCGACTCTTCCGGCCGTCTCTGGGTGTCTGACAATGGTGCAAACTGGTGGCAGTTTGATGTGTCGCCTTCATCATCAACCTATGGCAAATTGGTTGCCAATGGAACCTCAACAGGTCTCCCTGCAATCACGTTCAAAGATTGGGCGTATGTACCTGGAGGAGGCAGTGATGGTCTTTACGCGGTCCAGCCGAGTATTCTCAATGGACTGAGCACCACTGCTTCGACGTCGATGTATCGATGGAACACGACGTCGCATGCTTGGAGCTTCTATAAAACGTATACAATCTCTGGCCTAGCTCTTTTAGCTAGTGTTTGGGGACCGCTGTATGCATCGGCTGACGGCTATCTATATACGGCCGATAACCTACTTGGAACCATTTACAGATTCCAGGTGACATCTTCATCAGCTAATATAAAGGCGTTACTTAGCACCGCATTGAATCCCATCAATGATGGTGCCAGATGCGTTAATGCTGCTAACATCAGCTAGAAGGTTTCACACTAAATACGTGTTGATAGAATAGTATGGACGGATAATTTATGATCTGGGGTTTATAAGATAGCTTTGACTGTGGTTTATCGTTTACTTAATGAGACAAAAGACAAAATCTCGGTAGATATGGGTGAAAAGTCTTCGTGTCAAAAGTCCATGGCATGAGTGATGGATTTAATCTCAAAAATCATAACACTCTATTCTCAAATCATCCTAGCTCCTCCATGTTTTGTTCTTCTCCGAGCCACAAGCAGCTTATGACAGGTCATGCAGAATATCCCTTGTAAAGTTCTGGCAGACTTCAAGTGGTCGATGCTCTGCTTGCAATTCCTGCATTTAAAACACGATTTGTAGTATGCTTTGTCATTCTCCGTTAAAATGACAAGGCCCTCAATTGCATTGACACAAACCACGCAGGTGTATATGCAATTATTGCATATGATAGAACCATCCGCCAGTACTAATATGTTAATGTCGCCGTCAAAACATCTTCTGCACGTCCCGCAGCGGAAACAACGAACGTGCCACCTATATTTCATTTGTAATGCGTTAGCAAGACTACATAAATATTGTTATGTGTGGCTTACCTAGCTCAAAAGCCTAGCTTTCCTCAAGCTCGAAGCACGGTAGGTGCTCCGATCTATGATCGCTTTGGCCCTGGTGGCGGTGTTGTGGCGCGACAATAGGCAGCCTCTGCGCACTTGCAAACGATTTGCTCACCAAGCAAGGCAAAGTTGACAACCATCTTGGTATCGCTATAATAGGGGACGGGATGCAGTCTAAAGATATTCTCTGTTTCTGTGCGGCGATAATATTTAAGAATAGCGATAAAGGCATCAGATATATCAGCTCCAGCGCCCACCTAAAGTGCGCTTTGCCATAGAAGCCCAACAGCCGTGGCAGCGTCCTAATTTCGACACAGGCCGATGGTAGAGCAAAGTTACCTATCAGCGCTTTTGAATTATCTCATGAAAATAGCATTTTCAATGCATGGCACCTACTGAGCCTTGATGATAAGGACTCCATCGTCAAAAATCTGCCAAGACCTGAGAGGCACCACGCTTTCCACTCCGGATCGCACCTTCCATATAACCTCTAAATTCCGTCGTAAACTCGGTTCCCACGAAGTAAAGCCCATCAACCTGGCTATGAAAGGCTTTGCTATCGTCAAACGTTCCCAGCACATTGGGTGGTGTGGCCGGGAATGGACATCCGAACCCAGCCCATTTGTCTTCCATCCACTCCGAGGTGATGGAATCCAAAAATTCAGATTTGACGGTTTCGTAGCCAACTCCAAATAGAGAGCCAAGTTGCTTTAGGACAGCTTCCCGGCGTCCATCCGGATCAAGAGTCAGCCACTTGCGCCCTGGCTCAGAAACGAGGAAACATGTCAGCGCATAGTTCTCTCCATTCTCATCTGAGGTGTCACGGCAGTGGTTCATCGGACCCCGGAAGCTTTGGGCCAAGCCGCATGCGCCGACGCGCCGCCAGAAGGGTGTTCTAAAAAGACAAATATACTTGACGAAACACCCATATCGGGTGGATCCCGTGTATAATTGTTGTTGGCGAGGTAGAGGCGGCTCAAATATAATATTTTGGTACGTCGGGCTGGGAATGCTGACAATGACCTTTCGCGCTTTAATTTTGAAACCATCTCCAGCCGTGAGCGTGTAATCTCCTAGCGGGCTCTGCACAATTGAGCTGACTGGAGAGTTCAGCCTGATAGTGTCGGTGGGAAGTAGTTGGGACATGCCAATGGAAATGGCCTGGGTACCCTCCCTGAGGCGTAGTCGTTGAGCCCCGTGCTCACCATCATACCGCAGCTTTACAATTCCGAGCGCGCCACGAGCAATCTCTAGAAATGCTAGCGCCGATACATCACAAGGATCCTGGCCGAGTGTACCGCGACACCAAACGCGGGCTGTCAGGTGGGTTCGGGGGCCCGCACCGAGTTCATCGAGCCATTGTTCAAAAGTCAGTTTATCCATCTTAGTACGGTTTGGTTGCCTGAATGTGTCTTCGTTCAGCGAGGCTGCTTCGACTCTGTCACGAATCTCAATGATATTGCCAATCTCGGACGGATCAAACTGCATCCAAACTTTGTGAGCATGATCATGCTCTCGTCTCGAAGACCAAAATAATCATTACACTTACTTCTGGAGTCCCATTGAATGGAAACAAGTGGAAATTTCCATTTTCATCTTCGCTTGCAACCAGACCTGTGCTGGCCTGTATGATTGGCGTGAGGTTGAACATTTTGCAGTACGCCCACACGTGAGACTGGTTTGTATCATTCAGCCATGCGGCGCCTAGCTCCTGTCTGCCTTTTCCATCACCTCGCTCAATTGTATTGGTCTTGCCCCCCACTCGGTCCCGGGCCTCGAGAACAACAAACGACCGTCCGGCGTGGTGAAGGTCTAAAGCGGCCTGAAGACCGCTGAGGCCCGCACCAACGATAGCCACCTCCAGTATTGTCTCCATCATGTACTTCACGAAATCTGAGCTTTGCGATAAGAAAAGGGGTAGGTTTCTTCAGGGACAGCGCCTCGGTTGCCTAGCCGTGGTTTTTAGTGTTGATGTCGGATGCGATCGACGGTACCGCCAGGTTCGAAATGTTTCTAGACATAGAACTCTTAGTTTAATTACGTGAGGCAAGGGTAGTCTTTTTGTGAACATAGTGCCATGTTTGAGGCGGCATCTGCGTTGCTTTATGATGAAAAGCGATAGCTGTGCTGGTTACCTTGCCCCGCACCACCGTTGATAGGACATGATCAGTTTAGTTTAGCGTTGGAGTATTCGCGTCTGATAGCCTCTATATTCCAATCTGGGAAGGTCGTGGCGACTCGGGAATATCAACTCAGTACCAACCTTACCTCCATCTTGAGCTAAGGCTAGGCTACACTTATGAAAGGATGCGGAGACCCTGTTTGGATGACTAAGTTGAGCTGTTTTTTCTCCCAGAAGAACAAGTAGCATTGCAATTATGACAATACATCATCTTAGTAACAAATAAACGGAAAGTGACTCGCCGTGTAAAATTCCAAGATGATTGACGTCTCACAGAGAAGAACGGGTATCAAAACTCAGCATAGAAATTCGCAGCCACACAAGTCCTTGGCGGAAGAACCGGCCAGTGCTCCAGTTGGAGGTGCCCAGCTTACTTGGATGGGGAAGGTGGGCCGGGTTGGCTTAAGTAGGCGTGAAAGGGGGTGCAGCGGAGCAGCTGCATGGGAGCCGACTGATCGATGTTCTTAAATTTATCATCTTCTCACTCGGCTAATGACGCAGGGGATTACTTATTAGAGCGACAGTACGAGGCTAGGTGATCAAAGGAGTTGCAGTATAAGAGTCAGTTCGTTCCTCAATTGGTATTGGGTTTGCTCTTCTCAACTAGTAGCTGCACGATCTCCTCGTAGCCCTGCGAGGAAGCTGCCGCAATAGCAGTGCCATTGTGGCCGCTCGGTGCATCAACATCCGCGCCATTCTCAATCAAGATCTTCACAATATTCTCATGACCTTCGAAGCAAGCCAACTGAAGAGGAGTACTGCGGCCCTGGATTCTTGCATTGACATCTGCCCCATTCTTGACCAACAATTGTACCATCTTCTCATTGTCTTTTGCGCAAGCTACACGAAGAGCAGTACCATCGTTTTGGCTGATTGCGTTAATATTTGCGCCATTATCGATTAATATCTGCACAATATTTTGATAGCCACCATCGGAAGCCACATGAAGAGCAGTATTACCGTAAACTGTGGCCATGTTGACATCTGCGCCATTCGCGATTAGTAGTTGCACAATCTTCTCATAGCCTCCTGAACAAGCGGTACGGAGAGCAGTGCTGCCGATACGGCTGGTTGCGTTGACGTCTGCTCCATGTTCGATGAGGAGCTGCACAACCTTTTCATGGCCACCCGAAGAAGCTGCACGAAGAGCTGTACGATGACCGTCATTGTCTGCACTTATATCTGCACCATTCTCAATTAACAGCTTGACAATCCCTTCATAACCTCTTGACGAAGCTGAGGAAAGAGCAGTACCATCATAGTAGTTAGCTATATTGATATCTGCGCCATTGTCGACCAGACACTGAACAATTTCTGCATAGCCCTGTAAGGAAGCCGCTTGAATAGCAGTACCGCCATAGGAGCTAGCTGTATCAATACCTGCTCCATTTTCAATCAATAGCTGTACAACCTCCTTGTAGCCTTTTAAGGCGGCCGCCTCAATAGCAGTACCATATTGGTCGCTATTTGCATTGATATCCACGCCATTCTCGATTAGCAACTGTACAACTCTCTCATGGCCTCTTGAGGAAGCTGCATGAAGAGCAGTGCCATATCGGTCACTATGAGCATTTATATCTGCACCTTTATCGATCAAGAGCTGCACAAGCTCTTGATAGCCTCCTAAGGAGGAATTCCAAAGAGCCGTACCGTCATCCTCGCTATTGACATTGATACCTGCGCCATTCTCAATGAGCAGATGCACAATTATCTCATGACCTCTTGAGCAAGCTGCCTGAAGAGCGGTGCCTCTGCCGCCACCATCTGCATTGATATTTACACCATTGTCAATCAGTAATTTCACAACCTCTTGGTGGCCTTTTAAAGAAGCGGCCCGAAGATGGGTACCGTCATAGTCGCTAGCTATACTGAAATCCGCGCCATTTTCCAATAGTAGCTGGACGATCTTCTCATGGCCTCTATAGGACGCCCAAAAGAGTTCCGTTCTGTTCTCCGAGTCTTTCGTATCCACATCAGCTTGTTTCATATCTAGTAATCGTAATAGCACACTCTTATGGCCATTGAATGCTGCTAGGTGCGATGCAATTATTTCAGCCTCCTTGTAAGGGGAGTCTTCAAGTACATATATGTCGGCCAATATTGAAGTCCAAATTTGAAACTTGTCATTTAGGGGGTCATATAACTCGCAGATGAGGTTCAATAACTTTTCATCGTCACCTTCCGCATTAAAAAAGTGACCTGGCCAATTCGCTGCTGAATAGTCCAAGAATGGATAGACACTGGTGTCTATGTTTCCGGTTCTACTCTTGGTGAAAGTCTCATTGTCAATATCTCTGAAAGATAAGTACTGAGCACAGATCTTTGTAAGTATCCTATCTGAGTCTCTTGGATTCAGGGAGTGTTTCCAATGACCATTAGTAGAATTAGAATAGGGGCCATTGGCAAGGAGGAACTCTTTTGCTGTTTGGTGTATCAAATAGACTCGGGAATTATTCACAAAAATGAAAAGACCGCAGAGGTCCCGAATTCGTGACTTTAAATGTTCCTGATCGAGGTCAAGATCATCGTGTGCTTTGGCGTCTGTTGATTCTGTAGCCAAATCGAAAGCCACATCCATTTCCAAAAGCGTAAGCGGCCTGTGCGCGCCTACGACAATGTGAAGGAGGGTCTGCACCTTTCCTCGTTTGTCTTGGTTATGTCTGCTTAAGATTTTCTCGTATGCATCCTCTACTGTCTTTGGGAGTGAGGCTATCTTTCTTTCGTATGCCTTCTTGGTACGCTTGTCGCTGTGGTAGAGATCTTGTATGACAAGGTGCAACCAAAGGTAGGTTCGATTTGATGTTGTCAGGAGTTTTTCCTTCAGCATATCTTGTACCTTTCTGTCCAGGTCAAGTTTGCGACCGACATCGGCTACCTTCTCTTCAATGACAAGGTTGATTTCTTCGTGGATATCAGCATTGCTCTCTTCGCCAGCCAGTCGAATTGACGGAAGTTGAGAAGGAATATTGCTAAACCTAGACTCAATATCCCGGTAAGGTCGGCTGGTCACCAAGAATTTTAGCTGAAACTTTCTTTGGGATCTTGTTGCGTGCTGAGTATAGAACTTCGTTAGAAATTGGATGAGTGTTTTCTGGCCATCTCCCTGGCACTCATCAAGAGCGTCAATGACGCAAGTTACACAGTTTGCATGCTCATCCATTGAAGCAGCGAGAAATATGCGCCACAGCTCATCCACCTCATGCTGTAGCCTTTGCCCATTCTTGTCATAGGCTTCCATCGCATGACGAAGAAGCAACGGTCGACTACAAAGAAGCTGATGGAGAAGAGCACACAAGGCCACCGCGATACCGTCCTGCTCCTCATTGTCCTTGAAAAAGAAGTAGCATACAGTATGCGTATCTGTATTTTGAAGCTCATTCTCAATGAGAGACCTGGACAATACCGATTTGCCACAGCCGGGGTCGGCAGAAATCCAAAGAAGGTCATCTTGAAGGCTCTGCTGCCATCTTCTGTACTGTGGATGTTCTAGTACCCACTTACAAGTGTTTGAAACTCGGTCAGGATTGATGCTCTTGAACTTTTCATATTCTGACGTTTTGAAAGCTCGATGGCATTCAGCATGTTTGTCATTTTCATATCTGACTTCCTGTTTTCGACTCTGCTCCAAGATGGCTGAGTTTGTTTGGTGTACAAGGCTGTGAAGCTCGGGATCTGCGGCATCGTGTTAGCGAGAAACTCCTACTTTGGCGCAACCTTTCATAAAGCGTATCATTAAAAGAGAAAGGGCTTGAAAAGGTTCCCAAGCCACCCATTCTTTAAATAATACGAGATACAAAAAAAATCGAGGAATGTAACGTCACTGACCCTTAATCAATTGTGGCACAGGCGTCTCCTGCAAAACTCGTTCCGGCGGTATATAAGTGAGAAGCTCCTTCGCAAATGCCGCCGCAGTCACAGAGGCATATCCTTGCCATCTCTTATTTTTATGAGAATCAGCATAATCGCATACGCCACGGATGACCAAACATGGAAAGTCTTGCATCAGCCCCGCAGCCTCCATCTCGAAACAGAGGACTCCAAGTTCATTGCTGAGCATATCCCGCGTTACACCATGTTTAATTACTTGGTTGCCGGAGGCAATGTTCCCATAGTGAATTACTGGCTCGTCATCTTCTCTAGTCTCGCGCGGTACCTTCTGTGTATCATCGCACTCGCCACATGTGGCATTTGGATTAGGGTGATCGTACTCTGCACGGTATAGGCAATCGTTAGATGCACCTTGATACCCGAATTCCTTCTTCATCTTCTTCCGTTTTTCGAACATCTCAGATAGATATTGCTGGATGTGGCTGTCGCCAGTAAGGTGCTCCGCTTGTAAACGACCTAAGGCGGTCAACAAGACCATTGGTGGTGCATTCAGCTGTCCCGTTCGTTGAAATTTCCCCTCCTGCGCCGTCTTGCCTCGATCATACTGTATAACACCTCCGATAGTCCCACTAGGCTGACTAACAACAATGTCACCCAGTCGAATATCATGTGCTGGTGAGGGTGCTCCGCCCCCGATTCCGACCATTAGGCCAAAACGGATGGACTTGAAAGTTCGCAACATATCCTTAGCAACGGCCGCAGCAGATGTGGTGCCATACACTCCTGCAGGAAGGCCAGCAATGACCACATTGTGCTTTTGGATCTGACCCAAAATGTAACTATTGTGGTCGGACGAATCTTGGACGTTTAGGTTTGGATGGATCTCGTCGAGCATCGCTTTTGCCGCGGCCATTTCGCATGGGAGCGCACATACACAACCCACAGTGTAGCTTTCTTTGGTGATGACTCGCGTTTCGGTGCTCTCCATCGCGCTCTACTGCCAAGGTGCAGGGATCTTGAGGTAATTTGCGACGCGTCAATAATGTTGAAATCTTGCGTTCGAGGCTGGACATCGGGTAAGGCGTAATAAACCAGGGCCTGTGGTCGGTCTATCCACTTAGTAAGTGTGTTTATTATCTAACGAGATTGTATTCGATGTTTATTAATAGCCGCCGAAGACTCTGTCGGATTTGAAAGTGCGAGCGGGGAACGAATGCTTAGCAGTGGGCATGCAAGAGTTTGTACCTAATTCTGCCTCTCACGAGACAAATCAGCCAGCGTAGTTTCTATTGGCGAGATTTGTGTAGCCCCCCAGTGATGCGGAGTGGCCAGACCAACAGCATACAGAAGAGATTGGTGGCAGTAAGCGCTAGGGACGATGCGATCCACTCTAGTCAAACATGACACCACAATACCAGGTACAGCACACTCCACCCATATTTAACCGTGTCTCCGTGTATGACCAGTGTTTGGATGATGCATGTCGTAGAAGCCTGTGTGATACTAGCGGTAAGGTGGGTGCACAAGCAATAATTATAGTCGAGTTTAATTTGTTGACATTCTTTGGGAAGGGGTTTATTGTCAGTGAATACCAAAGCTACATTTATAGAATCGACGATAAAAAAGATGGATTTAATTTCAGTCCTTCACGTTCCGTGGCAATTATACTTGATATTGGTGACACGCATCGAGTTCATGTCTCTCATTATTAGTACTTCGCGGGATAAAGGCGACTTCCCCGTACGCCTTAATACGTAACTTCATTCCTTTCTACGCAGTCTCATCATTTCCTATACAGAATCATCTGCCAACTCAGCTGCGTGTATCTTTATCTTGACATTCAGCAGTTGTTGACAGCATGGATAAAGGTGACTGTGTAATATCTCCATCCCCCTAAAGCTCCCATAAGAAATTTGAGTCGCACGAAAACCGTGTCAGGCTTAGCTCTAAGTAATATGTTTATGCCAAGTGTGCTAATGTGCAAATGTCATTCTCTCACGTGGTACTTCTCATTCGTCAGAATCATATGTCGGGCAGATGCATTATGGTCTGGCTCGACGTGCCAGTTTCGCACCTTTAGGGGGCCCCTAGGTGTTATGATGCCATCTACATCGCGTGTTGGCAAAATATGAAATCTGACCGGAACATCTTATGGTTTGCGGGATACGAATTGTGTGAGCGGCGAATTACTTAAAATATCACGAATTACCGAGGGGGGCTTATTCCAGATCTGGCGTACTGCTTACTGCCATGATACCACCTTCTACGACTCTATATACAGTTCTATTTACCTCAGCTTTCTAACATTTTCCATAGATTCATTTACCGACATAATGTATATTTCCTAGGCATTTCGCACAATCTGAGAAAATTGCGTCCTATTCAAGTGTTACTGGGATGGATAGTTAATCCAAAACGCAACTTGATGTAGATTATACATTCCCTCTAATCCTTTGGAATAGAGAGATAGGAAGCTGTGACAGTATCCTCCACGCCAACACACTACTAGTCCAGGTCGGCGATGTAGATTTCAGCCCATGTGGATTCTCACAAATATTCTATCCGAGTCCGAATCTGTCAAACCAATGGTTGGAGGAGAGAAATTCGCATAAGCTGAGTGAGAACCATGTCGCCAGGATAATACTTTTATTGTGGCAAAGTTCTGGTTGGAAGAAAATGCAATATTAGATGCTGTCCGAGGGACCCCAACGAAGCATCCGAAATCAAAGCTGATGCCTTATGGAGATGCCAGGGTCTGCGGCAAAAATAGGCCGAGTCGTAGTGTTGAAGCTCCAATGAGAGGCGATGCACTTGGATCCTTTCCCCGTATGGACTAATAAGCGGGCTACATGAGCGGGCGCACGATGTTTTGCCAATGGTTTCGCAGCGAACCTCGGCTAAATCTATTAATTCTTGTCTTATTTCCGCTTCAAGACTTTATCCAGAAGCTAAATTTGGGATCTCATGGGATGCGTAGTGCGGTCATTAGGAACCTGGACTGCGTCTTCGAATTTAGAACAGCGAAGTATCTTCTTCATAGCTCCACCTGCCGCTTTATTGATCAGCCCCTTTACGGCCACCGATTAATACGAAGAACAAAAACGCCAAACCAATAAGGTGATCGCGGCTTTATTATGGGGGCTGTGTGGGCATTATGCAGCTACCTTGTGAAGTGGTGAGCGGCGACGTTCATGATGATTACTTTTGTGAGGCCTTGGTGTTTGAATACCATCGTGACCAAACCATCAGCCTCTCCGTATACGAGCCGCACCTAACCAAAATACACAGCTAATCTCCAATTGACGCTCGAATTGAAATATAAATATTCTCAAGATTCTCCATGAACCGTAAATCTTCTCATCGCATCTCAACCTCAGTCTTTCAGTCCAGCCTAGAATCTACACACTCCACCACTCATTCAAATTTTCCTTTTATTTCCTTTTTCTTGATTCATTTCATCATCCAAAATGCTTTTCAAGATTTTCGCCTCGGCTGCCATCGCCGTTACCTCCGCTCTCGGCGCTACGGAGGATAACCGCTCGTACAACGACTACTTTACGCCATCTGCTGTCCGGTCTTACTACGTTCCCAATGGCGTCATTTTCGACCTCCACTACAGCGTCGTCTCCAAGGGTCCGTATGGAGGCGACATTACCTCCCTTTCGACCTTTACCTACCCTGAGGGCGTTAGTGGCAAGCAGTGCCAGATCGCCCTTTACCTGGACGACTCTGCCGAACTCAGCGGTAGCAAGAAGCTTGACCTATTCAAGAGCAACAGCCCCGCCCCTGGCCCTACCACCGGCTGGGGCCCTGGTAACCAGCGCGGCGACCACTTGGGCCGTCTTTCTGCGACTGCTGGAGCCTTTGCTCACTGGGATGAGAAGGCCAACGCCTACCTGACCCAGTGGACACCTTGCCAAGCCCCTGGAACTGTTGAAGGGTTTGAGCTTGTCGGTGTCGACGACATTGACAATGTTTCCTGGAACTCCACCACCGCCGGCCTTCGCATCTACTACTTCTAAGGCGTCCCGGATTGGCGGGAGTAGAATATGGTTGTTCTGTTTGTTGTTGTCGCTCCTTTACCATGCCTAGCTTTGTGTGATTTTCTTTAATGGAGACGAAGATTTGTTGGCGAGTGTTTAGACTTCCAGGCTTTTGTTTTTAGCACGCTCCTTACCTGATCACATGTAATTTGTGGGAAACCTCTTAGTATATACTATATAGTCAGTCCATACACGATATCGTTCATTAATATATTTTTGAAGTATTTGCTGTCCAAATTAGGTTGTCAATAGCTCGAGTGATGTTTGGCGACAGACAGAAACTGGCCAAGCAATGCTTGCTGCCGGTAGCTTTCAGGCGTGCAACTTTGTTCTAGTTCGTTAATAAGGATTACATATGCATTGACTTCAATTGTTTCTCACTGTGAATGTGGGAGACATCATGTTTAAGGTTTGTTGACTGTGGATCGGCCGACCACGCGGTAAAGATGGGGTTGCATCAAAATAAATCGCGGAAGAAACACCATCAATCACATCTTGCACTTTTTGAATGACCTTGATCTTCAAGGTAAACAGCGATCGTGGAGCTGCCGTGGTTTATTTCTTCAAAATTTATCTAGGCCTCAGTTACCTCATCTGAGCCTCTCTGCGCCACTAACAAGGAGGATGCAATTGATTCCAGCTTGTAGGCATGTTCAATAGTTTTTCTTTTTCCTGCATCACTTCAGACAAGTGTTTGGGGTGTTCACTAAGCCCTGGAAATTATTTCACACGGTCCGACATACCCGGCTCCAAGCGAGATTGGAGCACGGCCTCATCAGGAGTAGGAGACGGCACATGAAAGCACTAAACCCGACAGGGATTTTCTTGCAGAAGGCTGAGCATTCGTTGTTTGCTTGGGCTGGGGGGAAGAAATCAACTGTTGGGTGCAGCATTGCCATGTCTTGTCCGCAGTCAACTGCCAATTTCCTCCAAGAGTCAGTAAAATGCCACCACTTTGAGACACCTGCTCCTGAGTCATTAGCAGCGAGCCAATGCGGTGGCTATGATATGCATACCGGCATGTTCCCAGTAGTGCGGTTTGACTTCTCCTCCTACCCGACAGACTTTAGCCATCCAAATCCCAGTGGCGCTACACCCTTTTAGCAATTCTGCGGCAATTGCCATGTGCTTGCACCCGCGCCCTTGATTAGACTCCGATTTTGCAGGGCATACTTCGCGCTGTCTGCTGTGGCGCCCGTAGCGCTCGTGGCAATACACAACAGTGACGCGACCTTCTAAAAGGCTAACAGGAGCTATTTGGTCTGGATTGCGTGGCTTGATTAGGTTTTAAATGCCACATGGGCGTGACCCCTCTTGTCCGGAGCGATTCCGTCCTCTCAGTTAGATGGATAAACCGCATAAACCAACATCTCGACGTTCTCTACCGGCCTTGGACGATTGTTTTGGGTACACCATGACTGGACTTTTACGAGCCGACCATAACCAAACCACGGCTTCATCCTGAATAAGAATACGTGTCAGCTGTTGTATTCATTCTAATGGCGTCCGCCACAAGCTCGCAGTTGGCGCCCGTGACGACGCCTTCACCTTCCCCAACTCTTCCTCCTCCAGTGGGCATCCTTTCACACCGTGGCGGCCGCAGTCTCGCTCTAATCTACACCGCCGTATTCCTTGCCGCATTTACCCTTCCAATCATAGGATTACGTCTTTGGACCAACAAGAAGATCCTCAAAAAATGGCATTTCGATGACAGTAGGTTCAGCCGTCTAGGGTAAAGCGTTTAACTAACAGTCAGCAGCTCTTACGGTTATAGCAGCCGTATGTTTAAAGTCCAACGGCCATCTTATTTATACTAATCCTGAGTGGGATAGGCTTTTGGGACAATGCAGTCAATAATAGTTTGTTTTCGTACGTGAGAACGCGTTTATGGAGCTCTACACCACATACTGACTGCTGGGATCAAGAGGCAAGACTCGGAGCTGGAGACCACATAATCAACATGACGCCACATGAACTTTCAGTTTTAACAGATGTAAGTACTTGTTCAAATATGCTGCAAAGATGAGGAACAAATTTAACATATTAAAAGATGGGAAGGTGGGCTGGGGTTCCACTTTACAACCTTACCACCTTGTTCATCAAAGCTTCGGTGTTGGCATTTTATTTGCGATTTTCAATCGATCTGAAATTTCGCATGACCACCTACGCGGTGCTTTTCGTAGTCGTCGCTTACAGCATCGTCAATATTGTCGCTAGTTATGTCCTTGACTGCACAAAAAACGATCAATGTCAAAAGCTTTTCGATGTTTACATCGCATGCGCGGCTATCAATGTCGCAACTGATCTTGCAATCTTGCTGCTTCCATTTTGGATTCTTGCCCCCATGAATGTTAGACTCGGTCGCAAGATCGCTATAGCTCTGGTGCTGATGGCAGGTGGGTTGTAAGTGCAAACCCAATGACGGAAGGAGTGCATCTGGCTCATCTGCTAATTTTTCGGGAATTTTAGTGTCTTCGGCGTCAGTATATATCGTCTTGTCATTACAGCAATGGTACAGGATGAACAAGATGTGACGTATGCGTGGGGCCAGAGCATTATTTGGAGGTAAGGCATCTTCCCTTAGACCCTGGCCTATAATGTTGACAAAGTACAGTTTGATAGAATCCTGGGCTGGGCTGATATGCGCTTCTATGCCATGTTTAAAAGCATTCTTCAAACGATACCTTCCCAACTTTGTTCTCTGGTCCAAATCAGATAACGAGAATCAAAACGAAAATTCTCCTAATGAACAATCACTCAATACGATTAGCTCCACAGCGGATACGGAGAGTCGAAAGTGTTCAAAAGTATGACACTTACACGAAGAAGAATGTTTTAACGTTAGGGCCACACACATGATTAGTATGGGAAATACGTTCTCGGATGCTGTACTTCCGTTCCATTCTCCCTCTGAGCACAAAGTGAAGTTTCAGGCGCAGTTTTGGATAAATAAAAGTTTTTAATCATTAAACAAAGATAAATTGAACATGTCATACTATAGACCAATGGCCCTGACCCGGACTCTTCTCATGGATACACGGATTTGGTCCTTCAAAGCAAAAGAAGGCCACTGTCAGTCCCAGCTATCGAACCCGATGCATTTCCATCCTTGAGCAACCACATGTATGCTTCAGCAACATCCTCAGCTTGACCCACTTGGCCAAGAGTTGATCCCGCAGCTAGAGCCTTGAACATTTCTGACTTTGCCTCGTCAGGCATTGGTGACCAAAGCCCAGTGTCGACGTATCCTGGACGGACCATGTTGACCCTAATGGGTGCCAAATCTACGGCCAAACCCTTGGCGAGGGACTGAAGGCCGCCGGCAAAATATGCGACCGTAGACCATCCCTTGGCTGGCTTTTCGGATACCACACCTCCGGTCAGCACGATTGATGAAGCCGAACTCTTGTCCAGGTATCGCCCGGCTACCTTGCCGATGATGATGGGCACTACCATGCGCATATGGGCTGCCTTGAGAATTCCATCCGGTGTAACCGTGTCCAGCTGCCCGAGGTTCAGCTTGTCGGCAGCCGTGAAGACGACGTGGTTCACTCTGCCGCTTGGGCTGTCACAAGCTGTCCGAAAGACGTTGTCAAGAACACTTTCAAAGTCCGGTGCAGATAAGTCTGCGGAAATAGCCAAGATATTGCGGTCAGGGAATAGCTCTTTCAATGACACTGCTGCTGCTGTGGCTCGCGATGATGAGCTGGAGGATATGGTGACATGGGCACCATCTTGGAGCGCGGCTTCAGCTACGGCATAGCCAATGCCCGAAGTACCTCCGAAAATAAGAACGTGCTTGTTCTCAAGCTTCTGGAACCGGCGGGAAACCATTTTGATAGCTGGTTTTGGTGGGGTGGTAAAATAAATGTCAATTGATATTTTGGGGAAGATTGATCTTAGCAGTGGTCGCTATTGTATGTCGAGTGAGTTCTGCTGATCACGATAAACACCAAAAAGCTCGCGATTATATATATTTTTCCCATTTGAGCCATTCCCTCATGTTTACACTCGAATTACTTGCGAACGTGAGACCTCGGAAATAAATAAAGACCGGTAGCTCTGGCGCCGATAGCACTGGCTTGCATCCGCCGAAAATGGAAATAGCGGAAATATGTGCCGCCTGCTTGAAGTCAGTATACGTATCTCCAGCTCTTGACCACTAGTAAGACTCGGAATTATAGGGTTGAGTTGCGCTGAAGGCCATACAATAGGTTGTCTGGTCGGCTTTATTAGACCCTGCAGCACTTAAGTCCGGGGGGTGATATCATTCACTCATGATTGGTCTGGCGAGGGTGTGGATCCGCTTCAGCTGGCTTTGGATGGTGGAACATTCAAGTCCACGACGTAAGCGTCAGTGTTGTCGATATAAGCTGGTTAGAAAAAAACAGAAAAGTAATTGCGGTATCAAAATGAATTGTATATGTGTTACTCTATCTTGAAAATATCCAGGACGCTCTAGAGAGGGACATACCGAGGCGCCCACGCCAACTTGACATAATGCTGTGAGCCGAGCATTGCTCAAGATATGCTAATGCTACCACTTTTAGTACAGGTAGTGGTACACGTAAGACCTAGCTACGATGCCTTCGCTTCTGTCTCGCCCGTATTTTCCATGCCCGAGACCGTGTCGAGAACAGTCCTTTCTGATGCCGCGTCAGTGGAAAATCTTTTCGCATCCAAGCATCTCTTTCGAACGGAAAGAATGGCTGTGACATGTCCAATAATCCACCAAGAGAAAAGTACCGGCAGGGCAATCCGAGTTTGGTCCGCACAGTCAGACCAAATTTGAACCATGAGGGAGTAAGCCTCGCGCGATGGGAGCGCATAACCTACTCGATACCATCCCGGCATGATTTCGAATGGAAAGACTGTGCTGGCAACGTTGGTGATGATCCATGTAAACACAAAGAATGGCGTGAATTGAATTGGCAAAAATGAACCAATCACGGATTCCATGACCTGAAACTGGATATCCATGAGAAACCAGAATAGCATCCATGATTCAGCAAATTCTGTTCCGCCAATACCCCAAGTCTCCTTGAATGCCCATATATATCCGGCCATGACAAGGCCGGAAAAGAAGGTGTAAATCTTGCCCGCCACGAATCTGAATAGCCAAACATGTTTGACCTGGGCTTGCGAGTGGAAACCCGTCCCCATTGCAATGCCATTCATCGCAAGTACAAAGAAGAATTGCGCTAGAGGCGGGATTACTAGATTGACTGTATTGAAGAACACGCGACTGACTTGTTCGGTCGGTTGGATGAGATCGGGGGTTGATCCTATCGGGTTGAGGTAGGCTGTGACAGCGCTCGAGTCGGACAAGTCAAGCGAACCTAACGTCGCGTTTCCGACGGAGGAATTGTAGTATGTGGTTCGCGACAAGGCAACTATGCTTGAGAAGGCACTAATGAGGTAGGAATCTCCAACGACTGGGTATCTCGCTTGGTTGTATGTGTAGGTGACAGCAGAGGCCGGGCTGTACTGACGACTCGAACCGTTCGTAGCACTAGCGAGAGCCGCGGAAGCCCCCTTTTCAATATACAAGGCAGCCCAAAAGTTAGCATTACAAACCTCTCTCTTGACAGCCGCCCTATCAGGATATTCAGCTATAGATCCGAGAGAGATGGTTGGGAAGTGATTGCCCTGAAGTTGCTCTGATGCTTGTCGGACAGCAGAACCTAGCTCACCCTCATCGAAATCAACGAGGAGGATGTTAAGAGCATGGACGCGGGATTGTTGACGAAATGTCCCACCGTACAGATATGCCATATTTGCAAGTATCAGCAATAGAAGCATGACGGATGACATGACTGATGGGATCAAGACCGCTTGTACTTGGCCGCGCCATGGAGGATTCGACCCCTTGATTGAAGTGCTTGGAGGTGCCATGACTGGTCAGGAGCAGCAGCCACTTAGAATAATATTTAAGAAAGATTTAATTTTAGAGTGTAAAGAAGAGAATGTCCTTCCAAAAGAGCGATGTTGAAGGTAAAGAGAAAGAAAGACAAAGTTGTCATGTACGCATTCAGAGGTTGTTGAAATAGGGCTCCGTCGACGACGCATCAGCCCCATTCTCGACCAAAAGTATCTTAATATCCAAACAAGTCACTTTTAGTAATAGAAAGTATACCTCTATATCTTTCCACGCATATTTGACCTGGTCTCGGCCTGTTCGTACACGCGACATCAAGCGAGTTACTTCTGCTACAACATGGTTCCTCGTCTCATTTGATGGTGGTGGTCCCACTTGGCCTACCAAAGCTAGGGAGCTTGGGCCACCTGGAGAAATCATTAGGTATTCAGCATGCCCCAGCTCTGCTTCTCTGGAAATTCCCCATCGCTCTCAATTTTTGGGGATGCTTGGCTTTGAATCCACCAGCACTGTGCTCGCGGCGTGACGAGTTATTAACATAGTATTTGCACCGTACATCAATTGAAGGCAACATCCACTGTACATCCCATAATTATTCTCTGCCAACTTCTATCTACACGAGCACAATTGCTTTGGCTATCAGAACTAGTGACGCCGTCTCCATCGGCACATCCTCTGTGAGGGAGCTGCTATAATCAGCAAAGTGATTGGCGCTCTCGTCCTCCATCTCCTTGTTCTCCTCTGGCATCGCAGCGAAATAAAGCGCTGGGAGCAAACACAACTTTATAGGTATGATTTCATCATAATTGGCCATTTTCTGCAAGCGAGAACTGGACGGGCGGCGGCGCGAGACACCGCTTGATCGTCTATCCTCCCTCTCCATTGTATCCGAGTTCAACGTGTCCCCAGGTTTAAAGAATACAAACTTGAACTGTGATACCGAAAGCGTCATTTTTGTCTTGACCTGCAAGGCTTCTGAAAAAGTTTGGTCAACTATTTGAACCGCTTGTGTTCGGTCGTTCTCTCCTAATTCAAGGAATGATCGAAGTGTACGGAGAAAAAAGTCGGCCAGCGTGCTCGCCTTATCGGGAAGGACGACGTTTTCGAAATGATCGGTCGATAAAAGTGATTTTAGAGAAACGAGATGGAGGTCGCGCAGAGCTTTTGCGCCATCTACGATTACATTAGCTTGCATCTTTGTCTTCTCAGGCATGCCTTACGTCTAGTATAAATGTGCTCTCTATACTGATCCAACAGAGGGGATTCCAATGTCACAAGATCGGTAAATTTGGGTTCGAAAACGAGCTCGCAAAGACCAGCAGCTATCAGAGATGCAAGTAGTTGGTGCTCGGGTATGCTGCGTTCATGGCTATATGAGACAAGAACGTTTAGGCTCCGATCTGAAGCCCTCCTTGCCCATGTCTCCAAAGAACCATGCCGGTTCTGCTTTAGACTGGGGATAATGGAAAGCAAGTCTGTTTTGCAGATTCGCAGGAACGAATCTTTGATGGAATCGTGAATCTTGCGGTACTCCGCCCCAATCTGGCTTTTGGGCGACCCCAAGCTGTCTCTTTCGATAGCTGTCAAGTCTTCCTTCAAACGTTCGCGGCTTTTTAATTGACTTTTAAGTCGATAAATCTGCTCGCGCAAATCTCTTGACCTGTTTGGGTTATTCTGGTCGTCTTCAGCTCCACGGCTGCGATGCTCTAATTCCTTGAGATGCCTCTGAGTTTCAAACAGTCTATTTCTTAACGTAAATATTTCGCTTTCCTGCCTCATAGACTTCGGTGAATTTCTTGAAAAGACATGCTCTGTTTCGAGAGCCTGTTCCAAGAGTGGAGATGTGCGCGAATCGTCATCAGCATCTTCCGTGTCAGAAACCAGGTCAATTTCAATATTCGAATAATCGATAGTTATATCATGTTTTCTTCTGATATCATCCGATAAATTCCAGCTCTGTTCAACAATATGGCTTTCGACGTTCGTAGGAGGGAGCTGTGCTGGTGGTGAAAGAGTTTCCGAGACAGACTGCATCATTTCTTGTTAGATGATGTGCATCCTGTGAGGAGATGTAGAGAGTAGGTACCTTATCATTGAATCCATCGAATGCCTTGGTTGATGAGGGCTTGGCTAAAGTTGATGCACGCACAACTTTAGAGGCTGATGTGCTATGAGCCGATAGTGTTGCCGACAAAGTGCGAGACCGCGTCTTGATGGCTGAAGAGACGCTGCGTATGCGGTGCCGTATATCCTGGGACCCAAGACGGTTGAATATCTCTTCGAGGCGTATCCTATCCGTGTCTTGCAAAGGCCCTAGCCCAGCTGTGCCTTGGTCGAATAGATCTTTGAACTCTTCACACATGCCCCAGCGGTTCCACTCTCGCTTTAACTTGTCGCGGATCTGTCGCTGCGAAAGCTCCCTCCCAGTGGCAGTCTTCAGGTGCTTGACAGAACTGCTGTTGAAGTCAATATCATGCTGCACACACCAGTTGAGCCATGCCAAAAGCTCCAGGCGCTCATCGTTCGACCAGACACGGCGATTACCTTTGGGCTTGGCCTTGGACCTCGATTTCCGAGCCATTTCGCATCTACTAGTCGAGAAGAAATCTTAGGAAAATACGCGAAGGAAAGAGGGGTCAGCTCGTGATTGTTGTGCCGCGACCTACAAGGGCCTGATACGTTGGCTGTCGCTTGGCGCAATAACACTATGTTGTGTCACATTGCGGGCTCCACTATCACCCAACACGTAGCCCTTATTCGCCCTCTCCGGCTTCAGAAGCAAATATATTGTCTGCCTCGTTGGCCGCCTGAACTGGTTCGCCCAAGAAATGTGGTATGCCCAGAGCATCTCTGGGAGGTGGCTGGAAAATTTTAATTGTCAGGCCGCTCCCCCCAACATCAATCCTTACGTGGGTCATTCCATATCCGCTCTTCCACCGCTGCGATGAGCGCCTCGTTTCCTTCCCCTGACAGGCCGACACTGACTGTCCATCCTGACGAAGTCAAACTAGAGCCTTCGTGCGACACTGTCTCGGGTCAGATTGTGCCCTCCCTGCTTGACGACATCAATCCTGATGACTCCTTATCGGAACGCCTGATTGTTGCCATAGACTTTGGCACAACGTACTCGGCAGTCTCGTACGTCGCAGTTCCTCCAGGAATATCCTCTGACACCATAGTTCCCTCTCAAATTCACTCAGTGGAAGACTTTCCCGAGGGCTACTCCAACATGGCCGGCGATGTTATGGTCAAAGAAACCCCCACTGAAGTTATGTATTCCCTTAACCCACGTTGCCGCGAAAAGCAGAATGTGGGATTCATGAACCACAACCAATCAGGAGACTGTGGAAGCGGGATTGATGGCGAAACTCCCCGCTCCTATTTTAATGACACCATGGTTGATAGCGGATCTGACGAAGAAATGGACGACGTTCCAATCAATGATGCCGCCGTCATTCCGAAATTGTGCTTTGTGTCCCTGCTATCTGGACGCAACAAGCCTGTCGGATCATGCAAAGTTGCCTTGCGAAGGCCATGAGGCGCGCCGGGTTTCCCGGGGTTGACGCAGTGAACAACAGCATCGAAAATCTCTTCATCGTCTCGGAACCAGAGGCTGCGGCCGCTTACATGCTCACTGTGGAGCCCGATCTTAATGTAAGAACTTCTGAATCTGATTCTAGACTGAAAGCTTTCTAAAGAGGCATGGCAGACGGGAGATATATTTGTTCTTCTGGATGCTGGCAAGTTCCTTTCATCTTAAATGCACATGCAACTCACTAATTCTTAATTAAGGCGGTGGCACTGTGGACGCAAACACGTATCAAATTAGCACAGAAACGCCCTTACGACTTAGTAGAGAAGTAGTCCGGCCTGGAGGTCAGAATACAAAACCTATGGCTTTCTTGATCCGATTCTAACGAGACTTAGGTGGCCTTTATGGGTCCAGCTATCTGAACGAAGAATTCCAGAAATATCTCTTCCAATTACTCAAGTCAGAAACCTATTTGGAGCAAGGTGTGGAGACTATAAACGGAATAATCGAGAAGATCATAATCGATGCATTCGAGTATCGAATTAAAAGATCCTTCGATTACTTCAACCCAAAGCCATGTCAAATCTCTATCTCTGGTCTCCGAGATAACCCTAAGAAGGGATTTTACCGTGGATCTATCAACATTCCTCCGTATAACACCCCGGTTAACTTTGAGTAATACGTGCTGATATAATGTTAGTAACGTTTTAAAGAATATATTTCGGAAAAGCTTCAAGGGTATCGCTGCTATCATGGAACACCAAATACGAAGTGCCACCAATTGTGGCTATAGAGTGGAAGCAAGTTTACTCCGTGCCATTATTCTTCGATGTCAGCTAATGGATTTGTACCGAGAAGAAAGTAGTTCTTATCGGGGGGTTCGCAGCATCAAAGTCTTTAAAAAAGTATCTTGCAAATCACCTGAACAGGCTTCGTGGACACAGTGAACGCAACACAAATGGATCCAACCAGGCTGGAAACAATCCAATTGAATGCTTCGCTACGTTGAAGAATCCAGACAACAATGTGTGAGTAAGCCGAAGCAATTGATAGCTCACAGTATCTTAATGTATGGTAGAGTCAACGCCGTCGCATCTGGTGCAGTTTTACGCGCCCTGAACAAGGCCGATGGACCCAAAAGAATTGCTCGGTCTAGCTACGGGATATTGCGAACCGAGCCTATTGGAGAATATCCCGAGCACAAAGATGTGCATCCTTCATGGGATCGCGATGATGGACAGCCGTACGTCAAGGCTACAGTGGATTGGGTTCTAAAGCTGGTAGGAATTCTTTCGCGACAGTGGTTATAAAACTGATTGCCCATGAGCTCATTGGTGCCAGGGAAGCTTAGTTTCTGCACTCTGGAAGTGCGAGCCATTTCTCTGCACTCATACATTCCCCAAGTATGCTCAGTCTCTCATTTGCAGAGAAGTCCTCTATGTTTCGGACACGGCCACAGAATCACACTACAAGCTGAGAGATGAAAAGAATAAAGGTATTTCGATCCGGTCGTTAAGAAAAAAGCATTGACTTACACGAATCCCACAGGTGCGGAGAAGGTTGGCGAAATTGAGGTCGACTTTTCATTTCTACGAGACCAAAATATAATCAAGCTTACTCGCCCAGGATTCAACGAAAAGGGAAAGGAAATTGGGAGATGGCACTGCAAAGTTGTTTATACTATGATGATAAGGGTTGTCGACCGTGACGTAGAGTGTAAGTTCTTTTGATGAAGTATTTCATGGCTTCCTCAAGATCAACAGTATCACAATGTTTTAAAGGGCTAAAATGTAACAGGTTACGCAATTTATGACAATGAGTTAAAGAAGAAGTGCAGTATCAACATCGCATCTGGGTTTCAACCTGGAGTAAAATGAGACTGGTCGGCTATTCCTTCATCCTGTAATCACCTGGAGGACCTACTATTTCGCAAGAATTTTTACGTGCTTTGTAATATTTCCCCTTCTAATTAATATTAGTTATTTCATCAAATATCAATGATTTCATGCTCGCGTAAATAAATTTACGCGCAAAGTTGCCGCAGGCTCGTGATCAGGATGTTCTTACACGAGGATGTGGCGAGTCCCATTACATCGAATTAGCATTTGCACTGCATGACATCATCTCATTTCCAATATGTATTCGTAGTATTTGTTCGCGTATACTCTCATAAACGAATAGAATTTGGTAGGATAGACAATAGTGTCCGGAAAGCACGACGAGGTCGGGTAGAGCTGTTTCCAGACTCAAATAAAAACAAAGAAAAAAATCATTCGTTCCTCTGATTGGAATAGACTATTCCTTCACAATTCTTTAAAGTGAAAGTGACCATTTCAAAGATTGTCTAAGCGGGTGGCTTTGGTCCGACCGTCAATGTATACACTTTTAAAGGCGCCGATCATTCCGATGAATTGACAGCAAGCAGGCAAACCAAACAGGCCGTCTTAGCCGAGAAATGAGCAAATGTTTGGATTGAATTCCCCTAATAACCGGAACATGGCCTGTCTGTAGATGGGGCACGTCATTCCTCCATAAGCGCTTGTGAGCACAGCCATTATTTCTGGGTGTCGAGTGCCGAACAGGATCAGCCCCCAGCGACATCATTACAAGCTCAAACTCCACTATAAGCGCATTACCAGCTGAGCCGGATTTCTAGAAGGCTAGCAGAGAGCTGCGGAGCACAATTGCCGCTAGTCCTGCCGTCCCATGGCTTTTTGTCTGGCAGCGAAAGTTGGGGTATGAACAGCCCTACCAAGGCGCTATTCCCAACTAGGAATTCCATTCGAATAAATCGGAGATCACGATACTCATGCCTTGCCAAATAAAAAGTGCGAATATGTCCTCAATTTCCTAATCGAGCAATCAATTCGAGGATGGCTGAGAGGCAGGCTGCCTCATTTATGTGACTGAGTGATGATCCAGTATTATTTAAAGCAATGAAATATCTCTCCAGAGAATGATTTGATCAGACAAACACATTTCAGCTTCATTCCTAACTTCACTTCAAGTCGCTTCTCTTCATTCTCGAGGGTTCTGCACAGCCAGTCAATATGCTGGTACACAATGACCTTTTGGCTTTAGGCGCTGCCTTCATCGTCGTGAGTTCTCGGCTCTGCTATGCCAATACAAAATTATTTCTAATGCAGCCCATTTACTAGACCGCTTTGGCAAAGCCGAACACGAGTTTTCCACCAAACATCACCATTACCAATGGGACGACATCGATGTATCAGCTGAGCCAAGACAGCCAATTTGCTTTTGTGCTCAGTGAATACCTTGCCCTCTCCAATGGAGGCGGTGCTGCCACGGGTGAAGTTCTTAGAGCTGCAGCAGGCATCAAGTCAGAAAACATTGAGAGCTTTTATAGCCAGTTCAAATTTTTGGCAGATAAGATTCACGACCAAGCCGAGCAATCAGAAAAGAGGGGATTTCTTGTTTCCGCAAGGGAAGCATATTTTCGAGCATCCTCATACTACCGAGGAGCCGACTTCTTCTTGCACGGCAATCTCTCCGACCCAAGGATCTATACCTTGTGGGATAAGCAGCATCATGATTTCCAAAAGGCCATTAAGCTTCTCCCTCGACCTGCTACTGAAGTTGAGCTAAACGCAACCAACTTCAAAGTTCCCGGCTATTTCTTTCCCGGAGCTTCATCACTCCCAAACCAGGACTCACACAATGGCGGGCGTCTCCCCACTATTGCCATCGGGACGGGATACGACGGCTCCCAAGAAGAACTGTATCACGCCTATTGCCGCGGGGTAATCGAACGTGGTTGGAATTGTATCACGTACGAGGGCCCCGGACAGCCAACTGTTCGCCGTGATCAGAACATTGGGTTCATCCCCGAGTGGTGGGAAGTTGTTACCCCTGTTGTTGACTACTTGCACACCAGAAACGACGTTGATCTTGACCGCGTTGCGTTGGTGGGAGTCTCATTCGGTGGACTTCTTGCACCACTTGCAGCAACCCATGAGCACCGTTTTGCGGCCGTTATCGCCATTGATGGGATGTTGAATCTGCAAGCTACGATGAAAGAACAGTTCCCATCAGAGATGATGGAACTGTTTAGTTCTGGAAACAAGACAGGCTTCAACCTCTATGTAGAGTCCGTCCTTGAAATGCCCAACATTCCTACACAATTTCGCTGGGCTTTAGACCAGGGTCTGTTTGCCTGGAACACCACAGACGCTTATGAATGGTTTGAGAAGGTCGGAGAATTTTATCTCAATGAGGAGAAACTCGCAAAAATCACGTGCCCCGTCTTTGTTGCCTCTGGACAAGACGACAGCACGGCACCTGGGCAGCCGGAAGAAATGGCGAGACTTCTAGGAAACCAGTCGCACTACTTTTTGTTCAAGACTGAGGTGGGAGCTGGCGAGCACTGTGCAATTGGTGCTGAGCCGCAGCTCGCTCTGCGGACGTTAGATTGGCTTGCGGGTATCTTTTCCAAAGTCAAAGGCCGGTCTACTTGATTTGACAGACTCGAGGATTACTCCATACCACCCTTCGGGTGCACATTTCAGTTTCATTTTGGGAGACTTCTAGGAAGTAAGTTACATGCCATCTTAGATTGTCGAATATAAAGTCAATAAGCCATTTAGTGCTATCATACTGCTTGTCGTCAAACCACAAACGCCCTCAGTGATATCGCACTTTCTTGAATTTATACATCTAGTCTATGGTATCATAAGTGCCACCATTGGATCTATAGAGGGTGCTCGATAACATATTTTTCCAAGCTACTCTTGCCTTGAGCACTTCGCTCCATGGCTTCAAGCCCTGCCTGGAATCCCTTGAAGACTTTGAGATTTGGAACCACATAGCTCTTAGGCCCGTAATTTTGAGTGACCCAAGTCATGATCTTTCGCTGAAACCGCTGCCAGCCTTCCAGGTCGTCTGTTCGAAATAGCGATCGAGGATCAGTCGTTTTTGCCGCGCACGGCAGTTTCCAATTTCTATCTCCGAATGCTGGAAGAACACATGCAAACTTACAATCCTCTTCCTTGTTTTGCGCAACAGACCTAGTAGCTTTGGCGGAACTACTTTGCTGATACTCCTCGCCAGTTGCCATGCTTCCGGCGCCAACAGTGTCAAGCACAGCGCCAATCTTCCGCCCACTTCTTTTGATCGACTCTTGAATCTTTTCAACCACTTCAGGGTCCTTGTAGTCAAAACAAAAGTCTGCCCCTAGATCCTTAAGTGTAGCATGATGCACAGAGCTGGCAGTGACCCAAATAGGACCGTGACCAGCAGCGACAGCGAGCTGCAAAGACGCTACGCCAACAGCAGAGCTGGCGCCCCAAATGAGGATAGCCTGCTTTTCTGTCCCCTGGATATTCGCAGCGGGGAAACCAAGCTCAAGAACATTGAACAAGGCGTCTGCACCGGTCATCGTCACGACAGGTAGAACTGCAGCTTCCTGCATGCTCATTCGATCCGTAGGAACTAAATTAAAGGCAGAACCAATTGCAATTGCAAAATCTTGGTGGGCCCCCAAGTAGAGGGGTCGGCCAGGTGCCGGATCATTCTGACCAAATATTTTATCTCCGGGCTTGAAATGTGACTCGGGACCAACTTCAATGACTTCGCCAGCAAAATCATACCCTGCAACTGAAGAATGCAATCCTAACGTCATGTGTTTAATGTCAGCGGGATTGATGCCCGAATACTCCACTTTGACCAAAGACTGCGACCCAGATGGCTTGTAAACGTCGGTGATTTCCTTCACGACAGGACCAGTAGGGGAAAGATAAATGACGGATCTAGGTTCGCTTGCCATGATGTAAATGGATCACTAACAATGTGTAAGAATTCAAATATGAGGACAGCTAATCGTTTATGTAATGGTTTGCAGTCTTTCGTCAAAGATACAGTAGCTGCATGGTTGACCTCACTCCGAAATGGCTCTTATAGTGCCCAAACAAGCCCATTGCCGCCCCGCAAAACAATCGGATTACATCAGCCGGTCTTTGGCGAAAGTCCGTACTTCGGATTGTGGACACTAATGAACCTTAAAGAATACGAGGATGAGCTCAGGCCAAGTAAACAATTATGATGCAATGTTCCGTCCCCTGATATTTCTAGTCAGTCGTGTGACAGCTTTCTAGATTAATCAAGCTCATTTGTTTTTCTAAATAGAATCTTTCGAGTGTTGAAGTGCCTTTATATAAACATGAATCTTGGCTCAAACAGACATATCACCAAACCATGCCAGGTGTGTTTCAAATCGCACTGTCCATAATTGACGAGAGGAGCCGCAGAAAAAGCCCCACGTTTGTATGGTTATCCCAGTTTCAAAACCCCCGCAGGTGGTATTTTTATCGCTTGGCAATGCCAAGCCAAGTTTTGTGATGGTGCTTTCTCATTTAATGAGACGGCATCACCATACAATTCATGATTTCTTCCCATTCGAAATGTTCCAGTGTTGATTCTCATGCAAAACCATGCAGTTCATTAAGCGACATTAGTAATCTTTGACTGGGGCTGTGATTTAATTTGGTGATGTCTGTTTGCTCGCCCTGTAATGAGTGATTGGAAGATGTTCAAAATGGGGGAAGGGCTAATTTTCCGTCCACGATCCTCGTCTTTCGGCCAACTGACCCAAGCTATTGCGGCCTAGAAAGTGAGGCGGGGAAGGTTTTAGAGGGCATGGTTGGTTGTTTACACATGCATGGGCGAGTCAAAAACATAAATAGGACCGATTAGCTAATATATGGCCTGTGATAACAGATGCGACACAAAATTATCACACTCATCACGGCATTAATTTATTTCACAAAAATTATTGCGCTGTTTGAAAAGATTTGTGAATTTTATTCCAAACCTAAATGAGTCGGTGCTCATAACTTTTAGGTCAACATCAAGATAAATATACGTACACAATTTAAGAGATTTGGTGTGAAACGAATCACCACAAATTACCACTGGTTTTCTTGGCCTCGACATCACATCGTCGACACGTAATACATGAATACGCTCTGTAATCCACTTAATCAATGCATTTTGATTCAACCTGACGTTCTGGTGCGACACATCTCCAGCGACCCAGATGGTGTTTATGTTCAAACCAGGAAATATTTTGCCCTTTTTTATGAGTTGGGTTTGGATCTCGTCTACCCCTCATGGTCTAAAAGGGTCTTTAAATCGGTGGTGATATTTCGGTGAATGTCTCAAAACAGCTTTGAAGTCTCACCTGAAAACACCACCTGTTGTCCTATTCTACGAGAGAAACCCTACCAATTAGAAAGCAGTAGTCTAGCTACCGGATAAACAATTTGTGAGACTTGTGATAATAGCCCACATCCCTTTCGGAGGTACTATCATATTTCCCGGATAGAGGTTTGTGATATACAACTGTGATATAGCAAATGCTCCCAAAGTTACCAGAACTTCGGGCTAGTCTCGCCCTTCTGTAACCCCAAACTTTTCAGCTGTCCTGTTACACCAGTGCAATCACCTACTGTTCACGCGGCGTTATAATGTAGTTATGAGACAGCTCATGATTTCTCATCATTTGACGTAGTCATGGTTTAATCATAGTCCCGTACCATCACCGGTTTGTTCTAGTAGAATCGGCTGTTTAGGCTAGGGCGACAAAATATTTGTGACTTTAATTTAAACGAGTCTGCAGGCAATGAAATCGAATATTAAAAGGGCGAAGCAGTTCGCCGAATGATTCCAAAATGCCAAAATCAATTTTCACACACGGGCAAGGGGAGTCCAAAGAAATAGTTTACCAGATTACCCTTCATCTCCTTTTGCTCGTCTTATACAGCCTTCTATCCTTCACGGTAATAAATCTTCGGCAACCCTCCAACGCGAGTACCTTTCCGCCAGCTCGCACGCCCTTGGAATCCGCGCCGAAAATGACCAGCGAGACGATTGACCGTCCCTATCCGGAGCTTTTTGGCCATCTTAAGCATGATTCCGACAAAATTTTCGAAAACCTGGACCTCAACAAGCACCTAGTTACTGATCATTGCAATACTGGGGAATATACGGACAGGAAGGGTGACAGTATGAGCGAAAAGACATATGCAAATAATAGTGATCTTTCCACAGATTCTATTGCATCGTCACCTACGCTTAATTCACTTATGCTTGAAGAGGTAGTATCTTCGGCGGTCGGCTCGTGTTTGCCAAACTTGAGCCATGATGTGAGTTCAAATGCCATACTTGCAAAGTTACTTTTGAAACAACCCGCCCATCCCTGGGAGTTTAACTAACGATGATCATCAGATTATCTACCAGCCTTATAATTATCTTACATCCCTGCCTTCTAAAGGGTTCCGGGATCGGGCTATAGATTCCTTCAACACGTGGCTCAATGTCCCGGCAGAGTCTACCATCAAGATCAAGGAAATCATCAAGACGTTACATAGCGCATCACTCATGTTTGTCCTTCAGATTGCATTGAAAGTACCCAGCACTGATTACGACTAGGCTTGACGATATCGAAGATGACTCGCCGCTCCGTCGTGGAAAGCCTTCCGCTCATCAGCTCTATGGAAACGCTCAGACAATTAACGCGGCTTCGTTTCTATGCACCCAGGCAACGGCAATGGCCAGCGAGCTTAGCAACCCTTCCTGCCTTCGCATTTACATTGAAGAAGTAAATGATCTGTACGTGGGGCAAAGCTACGATCTCTACTGGACACACAACGCATTGTGCCCATCAATCCCCGAGTACCTCAAAATGATCGACATGAAAACCGGCGGCCTATTTCGCATGTTGACGCGACTAATGATCGCCGAAAGTCCAGCAAGCCCGGATTTGCCAGACACCGAGCTGAACCAATTGGGTTGTCTCATTGGGCGCCTTTTCCAGGTTCGCGATGATTACCAGAACCTTATCTCAGCTGACTATGCTCAACAAAAGGGTTTTGCTGAGGACCTGGATGAAGGAAAGTACTCCTTTGCGATGATCCATTGCATTCAGACACTCGAATCGGATCCGAACCTTGTAGTCGAAAAGATGCAACTGCGATCTTACTTGATAAAGAGGAGGATTGATGGGAAGTTGAGTAAGGAAGCCAAGAGGGAGGTGTTGGAAATCATGAGGAAGACTGATAGTCTAGGCTATACACGAAGTGTCCTAGAGGAGTTGCAGAAAGAGTTGGAGAGGGAAGTGAAAGTTCTGGAAACAAGATTTGGCATTGAGAACTT
The DNA here is from genome assembly GCA_003031705.1 of Calonectria naviculata. NCBI lineage: Eukaryota > Fungi > Ascomycota > Sordariomycetes > Hypocreales > Nectriaceae > Calonectria > Calonectria naviculata. The sequence goes on from NAGG01000107.1 coordinate 60,581, forward strand.
GTCACTGAGATACATGCTGGCGCTGCTGCAAGTGAAGTAGATTTTACTTTTTAGCAGTCGGTATGCCATAGGGCGATAAATGAAGATGCCTTCAATACCATTGCTACTCAAGCTCCTGGGCGTCACCAAGACTGCCAGTCTCAAGCTACCATGCTGTCAATCGTTTCAGACGCCATGGCCTAGGTTTTACATAGATATACCTCCACTGCACACACTGTATCTTTATCAAGTTCAATAACCATCAAAATATTGGGCCCAATTTACTTATTGTATCTGAATTATTCCTTTTCTTGCTCTTTCCACGGTCGGGATTAAGTAGGCTCAATACGCCATGCACATGCAGCCTTACTTCATTTACTGAGACTGGTGACTGAAAATATGAGCCTCAAAGACTTAGTTTTAAAGATGGCTTGACGAATCCCTGGTGTTGGGGAGGTGATTAGACATAAGCGAAAAACGAAGAAATCTTTGGGCGTGTTTCGTAATTCGCATGAACCAAGGGTATTTCTTCAAATCGGACGGGAATTTTAAAATCAGTGACTCTAAGCAATTATATGCGTACTGTCACCGACCATTAGCTTTACCTCGTTTTTATTGAGATGACGTTTGCACCGTCTAAGCCATGAATCTGGTTTTTCAATGCTCGTTTAGGGTACGTGGGAATGGCCAATGTAAATATGTCTCGGCACTCGGCCCTCGCTTACGGGGTCCGCCGGGGGGCCCGTGAGGCACTGACGGGACAAGCGGCCCTCCCAATGCTGACTGAGCGGCGAATATTCTTCAATCAGGGCCCCTTGTCGGAGAGGCGGGCACTTGCTGGGTTACACCCTCCGATTACTAAGCGGAAGATGCCAAAGGCTATGCTCAGATCCTTGTCCTATTCGGGGATAGCGGACGGGTGGGCATGGGGTTTTCGGAAGTTCGCACTTAGATTCAACTTACTGGCCCTCTATGCTGGAGCGTCAAGAGGTAGCGCTGAGGCCACCTCAAATGCCCCAAATGTCCGAATTTTTAATATTAACTTGGTGTTGCCTTTTAAGCCACCTGTATTTTGCATCTCACATGTCGTCTCGACTTCTCCCCGACTGATTAAGTGAGCGGCTACTGTGTATCGTGTGGCTCCATTATCTCCCCACGCCTCTAACCATTCACATTATCGAGATCCGCCAGGCAGCGCGTACCTAGTTCGGTTAGACCAGCATATAACCGACTTGGTGTGTTATTGATTCGAATACCCGATTACTTAATCGGACTATCTGCCACCATGGCTCGCAAAAGAGCTTGCGATCTCTGCTACAAGAAGAAAGTGAGTGTCTCGGATCAACCCGCTCAAGGATACCACTGGTCTGCATAATCATGTTTAATGCACGGCATCACGCAGGGTTTTAAATTGGGGCGGCGCTTTGTATTGAAATGTTCTTGCTAATACCAACTATGTAGATTCAATGTGATTTTACAGACCCAGGTACAGCATGCAACTGGTGTCATCATCACGGACTCTCTTGTACATTTGACAGGGTCAGGGAGAGAAAGAAGCGTGCAAAGCCCAAGTAAATACTCCTTCATATATCTCAAAGAGGATTAAGCATGGTTCGAGCCCTGATCTAACATCCGCCACTAGGCCTGCCCCGAAACCAAAAGCAAGTAGTAACAGAGGTCTACTCGAACGATTGGAACGCTTGGAGGAGACACTGGCTCGAACTATTACATACCGCACCAGCGCATACTCCTCTTCAGCTGTATCCGAGTCTTTGACCCCGGGCTCCCCCATAACTCCACTTTCAAACAACGACGAGCCCCAGAAGCCATCAACAAGCATCCCTGAAGATGTTCCCGATCACCTTCCCGACCAAGTTTCCGTTCCGGAAACAGCGCAATCACACCCTGAGGCTGCACCATTCGCAGAATTTACCCAAGGAATCCCGTTTGACCAGATTCATTACAGTGGCTTTCATTTGGGCAACCTCAACAGTCAAAATGGCATGCCAATCTTTTCCGAGGCAGGCAAAGAATGGATATCATCCCGAACAGGAGTAGATTTGTCTGGCCTAAAACTCCATAACGCCGAAGCCCACCGGGCTCTGAACCCGGTATTGTCGGTGTCCTACTTTGTGAACTCCCCGACGACTTCCATGGAAATGCCGAAGCGGGAATGGGCTGAGAAGGGCCTCGAAGCCTATTCGGATCTGGCAATCAGACTTGCCTTTCCGGTAATAGATCGGGTCCTTTTCGTAGAGACGATTGCCACGGCCTACGCTCCGTTCGAGGGATTCCCATCCCAAGAGCAGGTTACTGCGAAGGCTTGCGTGTTGTCCTTTCTTGCTGTCATTTCTCGATTTATCGGATCGGAAGATGCACCGCCTGTGTCAAGTGACAAATGTGCTGCTGGAGCTCAGGCTTTGTTACCAGACGTGTGCGAGTGTGCAAGTATTACTAGCATTCAAACACTGATTTTCTTGGTAAGATGACACTGTTGGACTTAGTGATAAGTGGAATCTAACATTCGTTCTTAGCATATGCATCAGACATTTTCGGGGTACTTGAAGTCGGCAGCTATGCTTCTTGGCATTGCTTGTCGCCTGGTTCGCACACTGGGTGGACATTTGTACGCCCCTACGAAAACTGTTGGTGCCAGGGCTACGCGAGACGAGCGGAACACTTATCTTTTGCGAATGATGTTTTGGCTTTGTTACATCTTCGACAAGGAATCGTCATTGCGAACCGGCCAACCTCCTCTGTTGGCTGACGAAGATTGTGATCTTACTCTTCCAGATGATTACATGAACTGTTATCCTCATCTTGCCGGCATTAACCCAAAAACTGAACCCAAACCGTCAGAATATGAAAAGATGACGCCCCATCTGCCTGGAGACCTTCGTCTAGCTTGTATCAAGTCCAAGACGTACCAAATGCTGTACTCGGCGCATGCCTTGAAGAAAACGGATGCAGAAGTGCTCCATGACATTAGAGAGCTTGATGAAGAACTGGAGAACTGGAGAATGGCAATACCCGACATATTTCGGCCAGCACTATCAATATCCGAGACTACCTTTTTCCCCGATATGGATCTTTTGCGGAGCATGCGACACATTAGCCTCCATTTAGAGTACCATCACCTTCTGGCCACGATTCATCGTGCAAGCGGCAGATGCCGCTTGTCCACTGTGGATCTTCCCATTGTAGAGAGTGATTGGAACCCGGGAATTCAATCAAGTCTTGCTCTCTGCTTGGAAGCGAGCCGATCCACACTTCTTTATCTAAAAGCAGCAGTCCACGGGCTTGCAGGAGAAGCATTTTGGTCAGTACTACTTGAACCCTATCCCTAGCTACAAGCCATAACTAACAATTCATTAGGGTCATGGTATTCTATCCAACCGTCGCTGTAGTGACCCTGTTTTGCAACATTTTGTCATTTCCACTGGATCCACAGGCCAAGATAGACCTTGAACTTCTCCGATCTGCCGGGGATTTGATAAAGAGCATGCCGCTCCGACAATCGACGCCGTTCGAGATTGCTCATATGAAGTTGGTGGAGGAGTTTGTGGCTGAGGCTATCCGACTGGGGACGTTCGCCGTTTCAAGTCACAGGAGGAATATTGATCCCATGATGTTGGACTCATGAGATGATTCCTACGATTTCACGTATTCATGACCATAGAGGATGCAGGACATACCCAAAAGGTTTATAAAATAGACGGTTTAATACATGTAAAACTTCTGCAGCTTTTGTTAACATTCATTATTGATCAAGCCATCACAACTAAAGTGGTAGTATTTGAACTGCCATGGCGTTCGCATGAGCATGCTGAATTCTTGAATCAAGCCGTGGTAGGCAATCATGAATACATATTTCTCTAACTGATACTACTGGCCAAACTAAAATTAAATACAAGCGGTCATACACACATATAATGGAGACTTAGAAGCTACGAGTATTCCCAGCCCGAGGCCTATTATGTCCTTCGAGGCCTTATTCCAAGATTGTCCAAAAAGGGCCCGTCATTACAAGCAACCAGATATGCCGTTTCAGTATCCGACTCATTTACGTGCTTTATCTTGCACCATGACGGAATCGCAAAGGTATCGCGAGGCTCCCAATTGAAGACCATCTTTTGGCCTGAGGGAGCCTCGACTTCGGTGCGGCCCTTGCCTTCATAGCAGTGGTAGATGTATGAGCAGCTTTCCTGTGACTCAGCACTTGCTCCAGGGTCAAGTCGCTCTGCCTGCATGCCGAGCATTGCGGAGAGGGGCTTCCCATCTGCCAATGTGTAGTGATAGATAGCATGCGTACCCTTGCTGGCGTTGAGTGCTGCTTCCACAGGAGCCCAAGGATGACGCCAATCACAGGAGTCGGCTGGGCTTTATGTTTGTTAGTTTATCCAATTACTCATGGCCAAATCTCAAGACGAGGTAAGGTTGGGAAACTTACGTGCTTGGATACCGAGGGTGAGCATAACCCTCAGCGAAATGTACAGGAGCAAAACGGAACAGGGGCAAGTTCAGCATGTCCAACCAGATAACTGGGCTGTCACTCTCATTTCCATGGTCATGCCAGTGCCAGACGGGAGTCACGACAACGTCGCCTCGAACCAGAGGCACCTTCTTGCCCTCGACGGCGGTGAACCCATTGCCATCAATAATGAAGCGCAGGGCAAAGGCCAAGTGTCGGTGTGCGGGAGCCGTCTCTCCAGGATTAACGAGCTGCAAGCCTCCATAGATTGTATCTGTAGTGTATGGTGATGCTAATGATTGTGTTAGCGGGGTAAGGACTGGGCAGTAAATTTGACTTACTCATGCTAGGGTTCACCAGCATCAAAACTCTTCGCTCTGCCTTTTCTTCTGGCACTAGCCGACCCGCCTGCTGTAGATCTGGCAATGCGTCTTGGTACTTCCACATGTGAGGCAGTGCTGTGGGATTAGGTGATTGCGGTACCATTGCATTCATTTGTGACCATAGAGGCTCAAGGTGTTTAGAGGGCAGACCACTGAGGTACTGCTTCATCTCATCGGTCTCCCCATCTGATGCGTTTGCTGTGCTCACAGTGGAACCCATAATTAACGGCTAAGTCCAGATCTATGGGAAGAAGATAGAATGAGGTTGAATACTAGGCCAGAAATGTTTTGGGGCTGTTTGTACTAGTTCTCGAGAGAAAGAGCTAGGACACGCGAGTATAATTAATCAACTGGACCAGGCGAAAAAAGACAGGCCCACCAGAACTTGGAGGGATATAAAAGTTGCCAGGTAATTGCTGCGCCTCTCAATCAATGTTTGGGATGACGTTCCCCGGATTCTCCATTTTGAACTCTGGAGGGCACCGTTGTAAGGAGGGTTGGAGCCGTCTCCACTTGCATCCGGAGCCAGCTCTGGCGGAGTTGGCCATCCTGTTCCGACCGGACCGTAACCTGATTGGCCGGTGCACAGCCTGGTGCCATACGTCGCTCGGAATTCGCAATCACGGCAATTACTCGCATCGGTAGTTGGCCAGGGCAATTTAAATAATAAGTCAGACGAGGAAAGGGCAGCAGTCTTCAAGATGCAACGCTTGATTAGAGGATTTACATCATTAGCACCAGAAATGTCTCCCAACACCTGGACCCGATTAATTCGCTTCGTTGACGACAACGGCAACGAAACCTTTGGCGAGCCCATCATTGCCGACGACAAGGATTTTGCCGACCGTCTTGCGCGAAATGACCTCTGGGCCATTGAGTACAAGGGCAAGAGCCCCGTCTCAGAGCTGAGCAAGGGTGAGAAGACGCATGTCAAGGCAATCCGGGATCTGCTGAGGCCAGCTGATGTGCCCATCATTCGATGCATCGGCCTTAACTACATTAAACACAGTAGGTGGTGTCATTGGTGTATCTCGAGTGGCGCTGACACCCGATTTAGTCAAGGAAGGCGGCCGGACACCCCCGCCCTACCCCTCCGTGTTCATCAAGCCGTCTACTTGTGTGACTGGACACAATGAAGACGTGCCCATTCCCAAGATTGCCCAGGATGGCACGGTGGATTACGAAGGCGAGCTGGTTAGTCTTTAGAATCGCACTTGGTGGCTTGGAGCTAGGCTAACATGATTTGTCTAGGGAATTGTGATTGGCAAAACTGGCAAAAATATTCCCAAAGAGAATGCGCTCGAGTATGTCGCTGGCTATGTAGCATCTAACGATGTCTCCGCTCGCGCATGGCAGCGCGACCCAAAGAAGGCGGGTGGCGTGCCTCAGTGGTGCTTCAGCAAGGGTTTCGACAAGTTTGCGCCTCTGGGGCCTTTGCTGGTGTCACCTGCCATTGTCGGTAATGCCTCAGATCTGATCCTCAAGACTCACGTCAATGGAGAAGAGAGGCAAAATGAAACCACCGGTGACCTGCTCTTCGGTGTCGAAGAAATTGTTAGCTTTATCAGCCAAGGCACAACCCTGGAGGCTGGCACCGTCGTATTGACCGGTACGCCGTCGGGTGTCGCCATGGGAATGAAGGAGCCCAAGTATCTTAATGATGGCGACATCGTTGAGGTTAGTATTACACAGCTAGGCTCCGTGAGAAATAAGATGGTGTTTGAGTAAAGAGTGTATCCAATTAGCTACATACGAATAGACCTATATAGAACATACTCGATTTTGCAATTATTCGTTCAGAATTTCCCAGACACCCTGCATGTCATTCAACCAGGACATGTCGTTGACATCAAAATTGAACTCGGCAAACTCTTGTTGCTCGAAATCAGGAATTGGCTCAAACTCGTCTGTCAGTTGTTGCACCAAGTCGGGCAGCTCCTCATCAGCGTTCCCATCGTTGACTGCATCGTGCTGCATGCCTTCAGTAGGCCTTGGTACAGCCTTCTTGCGATTTCCCTCTGATCCATGCGCACTTCCGGGGACTGCTTGTAAGATTTTGGATGACAGTATGTGCAATGCGGTGACACATCTTCGTGCCGATTGACCAAACTTCTCGTGCGCTTTTAATACTGATATTGCCTGGCACCAGGAGCGGCCTATGTCGCTAGCAGCAAAGGCGTCTGGTCGGAGTTTCGCACCTATCAGGACTGTGGCTGCCGAGTAAATGTAGTATACTCTATACCACCATGCAGGCAGCAGTCCAATAGTGCTGTCAGAAGTCTGATGTTTGAGTAGTGTTGTAATCATATTCTGGGCGGTAGACACGCAAAATAAGGCGCCCTGTTTGACGAGTCTGTCCTCGAACGTATCATCAACATATGTCTCTCCGGCTGGAGAGTGTATCAAGCAGAATCGAGATAGCATAGGTCTTAGTAGCAGAATTCTAGCATGAAGAAATCTAGTTTTGTCTGTTAACTGCCATTCAAGGAAAGAGCAGATGAATTGAGGCAACAAACCGCATCCGAAGAATCACTGTCTGGCGGCGCCATATTTCATTTGTGTTGGTGTCAATGGCGCTCCATTTCAAGTGACTCGCTAGCTTTTTATCCCAGTTACTAAGAGACCTATCCAGCCGAACCACCTGGTCAAGGTCTTCGTTTTCATTTTCCGAATTGCCGGGATCTGAAGAATGGGAGTCTCTTGGCTTCGAGCGGCCACTTGAGCCTCCATAGAATACAATCATGATCTGGTGAATAATTTCATACAGGCGAACGGATTCAACGAAAAAAGCTAGAAATTGGCCACTAGTTTGTGTTGCCGCTTCATTACGGCTCGTTGAAGATGAGTGGCCGCAAGGGAGAGGTACATCATTTGTTGGGCGCGCTGAAATTATGGCGGGTCGGCCATGAGTTACTGAAACCATACTACTCTTGTTAGTCACTACTCCATGGTAGCCCGTTGTTACTTACCGATCCATGAGTACACATCCATACCAGATCCTTCGTAGTAGGTCTCGCTCTTCTGGGGGCCGATCCGCCGAAGTCTCTGGCAAGTGAAGCCCCAAACCCTGTGCCATTCTAATCGCCGATCCGACAACCATCCATGTCTGGTGGGGGTTATAAGTACTTTGTAGGTATTGACTAGTCACCAGCAGACATTGCACAAGTTCCAGTGATCCGGCATCCCAAGGGCTCATTGGAAGAAGCTCCTGAGCTCGTTTGAAATAGGATTCACTAGCTTTTTCTCTCTGTTCCAAAGTTTGTGACTCAAATAGCTGAGTAGAAAGCGCAAACACGATGTTGAGAGTGGCCACAAAAATTCGCTCGTCAAAGTCGATGGCTGTGCCGGTGAATATGGCATTGTATGATTGAGTCCACCGATTTCGATCCAGAAACGGATAAAGCGGGTCTACATAAAACCAGTACAGTTCCATTAAATGGTCCGCTTGCCTACGTGGAGGGAGGACGTATGAGATTTCTGGCGGCGCCGTATTATGGGGATCTGTCATGCTAGTGGCAGAGCGAGCAGGGGCGATAATCTGTCGCGGAGGCCCATTCGTCACCATTCCTAATCGTGCGTCTATGGCCTTTTTGATCTGAGCTGTGAAGGATCCAGTGCTGCTGATTCCAAAGAATTCCCCAGTGCTTGTGCCTTCGTCAACAATGGCAGTCATGGAATCAATGACCGAAGGACTAGTAGAGGTTACTGAAGCTCCAATTGGAGCTTGACTTTGTGTCTCGTCAGTTTGCCTGCTTTCCGGGCTTGGCCCAGTTTGAGCTCGATGTTGCAACGGAGACGAATGAGCGGCTGCTACTGGCATCGGTTGTTGCGGGGAGACAACATGGTATGGATAGCTTCCTCTGTTATTCGCATCTGGCCTTGGGTTTATTTTCGAAGCTGCAGAGTTTTTATGTCCAGTAGTCGAGCCATCCATTGTGCGGTGTCGTACAACGCTGCCAGCGCTATACCGGCACTTATCTCGTAAACCCAGCTTTCTAGAGCAGGTTCCACAAGCTACTTCTATGTCAGTTACTATTACTACAAACAAGGCCTTCTCTCTTGTCTAGGGTGTTGTGGACTATCCGACAGATACGAAACTGACCTCCCCTTGGACACCAAACATCAACTCGGCCGGAACTACTCACTTGGACGCATGCCATCGCACTTGACCTTCTTGACGCGGCAATGGTCGCATGCAATGTCAATCTTGATCCGCTTAGACGCTGCCACCCGACTGCTGGAGCCTCCGGTGGGCTCCGGGGGGCGATCCATTCTCCAGCGGCCCAATTAGGAGGGAGGCAGATCCGGAAATGAGTATCTCAGATGAACGGCAATGCACGTGATAGATCCGGCAAACAAAACAAGGATAAAATTGGTTATCAACGGTGCTCGCCTGTCGGAAGCTTTGGATTAAACATCAATCAAGTGCTCCGGGTCGGGGGGAAGCCAGACTTGAAATCTCGGAGGAGACGTCTCGTTCCGAGGTAGAAGCACGCATGACCCTCCTCCCGGACCCGGACCAATAGGAACTGCTCCAGGTAGGTTCTCTCTCGAAATCCCCGCCCCCTTCCCCGCATCGCTGTCACCTCCCCCACAACTTCCCCAAATCATCCATCACTTCCGCATCTCCTCCCATTGCGCGACTCCGTCGATTGCACAGCTCCAGGATGGACGGTTCTTGGCAAAAATCTCATTTGCTGGCTTAAAATTCAGCCTAAGACCTGGTCAGCCATGCCGAGATTTGTCTAGTGCCCTCACCCCTGCACCTACCC